>JAODAF010038010.1:0-11792 GCA_027574765.1 Molpadia intermedia
TGAGGCCAAAATAGTGTGTAACAACCAATTGACTACAATATCTCATCCCCCTAAAGGGGTGATGAGATAATAAATCATAATTCCTTTCATTATATATCTCATTAATATATCGACTAAAATATGCACATTAAATCATAATTCCTGTTATATATATATAGAACCGCGATTTTATTTTGCTACATTGATGATACTCAATTGGGTTTATATTAATGCCTTGTGGGTGCACTTGGGCAATGGTAGATTTTAACACTTTATTTTAACACATATATGCCCTTTTCTCGCCTTAATTGTTTAAGTCACCGCGGCGTATAAGCCGGATATCAATGCGAATGACATTGGTAAATATTATTTCAAAGAGGAAACTTATCATTAACTCAAGCAACCTTGATATACGATGGTATTTTGGAGCAATTTCCCATTCGAACATTTATTGTGTACATTTACCAAAGTTTGATTTGCACTCATTCCCTCGACCAGATGTAGAATTATAGTCGAGATAACAGTATTTGATATATAATGAAAACTCCTCGGTCATATGATGACATGTAAGTTAGGTTTATGACCACCTCTAATATCGTCAGACATTAATACCAGAACATTTTACAACCGAATTGATTTCAAAAACACAGACAGAGCAGAGCTAACCTAGCCATAGACTAATAAAAGTTTCACTAATATCTGTTGAAATAAAGTCCGCATAAAGAAGATTGTAACTTGCATGACCTATGATAAGAATTTATTGCCCATTCTTCAGATATTCCTATCTCGTCTTGCAAAAACTAAGTAATTACTTTTCGCATTTTATTAATCCGGTAGTTGGCCCCATATATGAACGAGGATTTCTTAGATTTCCACGTTTTGGATATACTAAAACCATGGTGCATTAAAGTTTAATATATCTTTGTGGGATTCCGACTCATTATGTTAGTGACTTAGATAATCGAAAAGAAAAATCTGTTGTATAAAAATATACACAATGCCAAAGAGTACGGTATTAATAACAAGTTTTGATCATGTCAGTCATTTGAAGCTAATATAATGATAATATTGATAAAGTTGCCAATTTTGAATTCCAAAATAGCGCCTTCAAAATGTGTTCTACACAGATGATTGTATTATTTGTTAGTTGAGAGCAACAACCACGGAGGGGGTCATAGGGGGCGTACCCCCAAATATACGGCTGTGGCCTTTCCATAAATTGTCCATATATACCCGGGAATAGTTTATTTCATCAATATAAACCAATTTTGGTTAGTATTCTCTGAAGAGAGGCCCTGGGAGGCACCAAAGACATTACTCTGGTACATGCTATATATTTTAAACAAGTCTGGCAATTCAGCTTGGTTTTAAATGTCATGATCCTTTTGTGCGGCAATTCTGCATTACAACGCCTACACAATTTCCTTGTCAACAATACTTTTAAGGTCACCAAATAGGGACGACAAGTCACTCGATTTACATTCTTCAATTTAATGGTTATAAAAATAGTAAAATACATCCGACACAATTCAAATTTTGCAGCAAGTCTACGATTAATTACATCAACAATGACACGAACCAAAATACAGGAAATACAATCAAGCATGAATTAGTATTGTTTGAAAATACATCATCATTTATAATTACTAGAAAAAAGACACTATCACTACAAGGGCTGCTAAACCAGCACTATAATTGATTATATTTTTATAAAGAGCTAAGTTCGTTTGATTTGGTTTGTTGTGATATATAGCGCAACAATGTTGTGGAATTAAATTATCAATAAGGGTAATATCTCAAATATATTTCAAATTTTCTACTTCGATACAAACATATTAACAATGTGATGTCTTCCGCAAAATGCAAAGTTTGTCTCGTTGTGAGACCGGTTACAAGTTTATTACCATTTTTCTACATCCTACGACCACTCCTACTCAACGAGTTGGCATATGACAATACAAGTAGCGTGCAAAGAATGTTCCTCCGCTGACGTGATCACGGTATCCTACCACGGACAAGTTTCTGCTAGAACCCGAAATAGGTTGAAAACCTAAACTTTGTTTCAGGCATTCATCGCGATGCCGAGGGTGAAAGGGATGATTGTCTTTATAAGCCTGTGAGAAGCCCCTCGATCGTCATTACGAGGGTACTGAACCGATCGAGAAACCGTACCTCATTATAATACAATGAGCTATACTCTAAATAACAAGTGGCATATATGTGTTTAGTATTGTATTTCATCGCGCATACCCTTTGTAACATTATACTTTCATTAGTTCCGAGAGAAAAATACAAAAAGAAATGGTCTGGGTTTGAAGGTTATCGATTTTAAAATAAACGTCAAAACTTCAACTCAAATGGATCACCGAGTCCATATATAGATGTCTGATCAACTCTACTTCAATAGTTTATAACAGTTATTTCCGGGCCCGTATTATCCAATAGGCACAGTAGGCACTGTAATCATTGGATCTTTCGTCGGCAATCGCCTCGCAGTAGAGAGGTACTTTTAAAAGTGTGGAGACCCCTGATGGGGCCTACAAGTTTCTATGTGCCTATGGCATACGAAGGGGTAATCCAGGCCTTGTTATTTAACGGACACGCCAAAATGCGCATTTAAAAGTGGGCCGGTAGGGTAACAAATGACTAAATAATTGTTTTTAACTTTCTGTTGAATTTGATGTTTGGGCGCCTTTCCAAAATAGCGAATGTGTTTGCATTTGCATTTGGGACTGGCCTCATTAAATTAACAATTTTGAAATATCACTTCAGATGAATTTGATATTGTGATTCCAAAATTTCGATATAAATTCTTCTCCCATACAGTCACTACAGATATTTTAACTAATAAGCTTAATTGTACATATTTAATGGGTGCATGAACCTACCACAACGAACAATCATACTACAAACACACTGAATGTATACTCGCCTTAACTAGCTAGGTCGTGGCGGATTGAATCACAAGATAGAAAGACACAATTTAACAGTTCTTGCCTCCTTTGGGTAAACGGAAATGACGAGCAGTGAAAGTTCACTTACTATATTTGTTCTTCGCACTTTATGGAACGCATCCAGTATTGTTAATATAGGTATAGGAAGTACCGTACATAACTCACGCGGTCATTTCGTAAACAGCTGGAAAATGACCGTTGATAAAACTTCTGACGCCTTCTCTAAATCCACGCCTGGTAATTAATTTAGTGACCCAAGTTACCACTTATCCATGCCCTTCTGGGTGTTATCAAATTAAATATTAAACGTGACATCGTGCGTAATCAGTGTCTAATGCGGTGAAACAAACGGGTGTGTTCGTGATTAAATGAGTTCTGTATTGCTGTATATATGCTAAACTCGCGGATGCGACATTCTAACCACATAGTCCATCTATACCAAATATTCATATCAACCTATATTGTTACACATATTTGTAATACCTCAATTGTGCCCACTTCAGTTTAATACAAGGAGTGCGGACCCATTGAATCGTTAACACTCGTATAGGTCTAACGTCTACCCCGGGCCACACAGCCACGCATGGCAATACGTCATATATAAAACACATTAAATTAGATCATGTTTATTATTGGGTTTCTTTCAATGGTCAATTGCCATTCCACAACGCACTGTATAATATAGTGTACTTGAAGGCAAAAGCAATCAAGAGCGAACAATGTAAATGCCCAAAGAAACACATCTTACATGTTAAGTGCAAGCAGCTACTATAAATATCCATATTGATCGCTTTGAAAAAGCAGCCTATGATCAACGAGCAAAAAATGCCATTTGAGCCAACTCTCAAGCCATATAGGAATGTGCACCTCAGAAAAAGAGAGCAATGTAGCCAGCAAATATAAATACTTGACTGCAACTTCTAATTCCCTTACCTTTCACCGTTACATAGATCAGTGATATGTTATTGTTAACTCCTTGGAAAAACGTCTTATGTAGGGAAAAAGTTGTATGTGTTCTGTCACTCCGCATTTCGTCCATCGCACAAGATGAACGATCCAAATGACCGCACACATATTTGTGTTCTAGTCAGATCTAATCTTACATCAATGCGTCCATCACTCTTACTGGCCTCTATATTAATTTGCGATATTAAAAATATTGAGGAGATAATTGTATAATAAGCTATTTGTAAAGTACCACCTGTCACATAATTACATAATACATTTTACATATGTCAACCCAAGGAGAGTACAGTAAATAAACATGAGAAAATTCCATCATACGTCGATGATCTCTTTAAAGGTACGATACGTTACGATCAGTTCAGACTATAAGTCCTCTTCAACTTTGTTGATGCGGCGATTGTATCTCTTCAACTTCTGCAGCTGAGCCAAACGAACCCCTACAAGTCATAATTGGCCTATAAAATGCAAATCGATCACATGCTACCGCAGTTGTAAAAAGTTATAATTATTTTAACTTGAGCTCGTAAATAATATATAGATTACGTGAACGTCAAAACTGTAACATGAAGACAATCTCTGACAGCGCGATGTCCGAGAGTGAAATTCCAAGTTCCTTCTCATCTTGTTTTAATAGTCTCTGTGTTTTCGAAGATTGTGGCAGATGCTACTAAGTCTCCTTGCCGGCTGATATATTATAAAAAATCTCTGCATATCGTCGCAGAGATAGCTCTAGTGAGGCGCGAGGAAAGTAGTTCTTACCTTTTTCGAATTTCACGAAGCTTGCTTGAAACGATTGAATGGACTTGGAAAGGATTAAGTTTTAAACCAGGAACACAGAAAAGAGCTTGTTTGAGCAGGACGAATATTATTTAAAGTACAAGAAGTTAACCTTAGAATCCAAGGAACTACTTACCTTCTGTCGTAGAAGTGAAGAGGTAAGAAATTTAACTTTTGCAACTTTTAACTAGTCAGTTAATGCCAACATTATCCCTCATTTTTTAAATGAATCATTTATTTAGAATAAATTAGGCATATGATTTTAGAACCATGTCGAAGAAGTAACAAATAAACTTTTTTTTATACTTTTTTCACCATGTGTCCTTACGGACCATCGTTTAGCTGGTCGATACCCAGAACAATTAGAGCCACTGCTGATAATTCACTTTTACTTTTCATAAAAAAGAGAAATTATATCACCAGTATCTGTTTGCATTTTGTAAAATTTTACTTTTAGTACGATATTGTATGTCAAATCATTCAGAGAATTATTTACTTAAAATATGTGGCAATTTAGTTTAGTCTGGAAACGGATGTCTAAGTATAGCATTCTTTTTATGATGATGATATTTATACTATTTGACTAATACAATTATCAAACAAATATATAATATTTAATAATAATATTTGTATCGAACTTTACGGTTGTTCGTTTTCGCGAAGTAAGAAGAAACTATACTCGTTTGTCACTTTATCTATGGAAGGCAAGGTCAATTATCATACAATTGTTTTCTTATCTAACACTTGAATTTTCCGTTCACTTACAAAATCGCCCGAGAGGGACATGTCACTTACAGGTTCCTTAGTTATTTTGTTACTGTTTGCCCTCAACTTAAAAGGGGTCATGAATGCTGTAGAAACATGTTTCATGTACAAAACTTTATTTCGTTACAACAAGTCTTGTTTCTGCACTTGCCAACATTCTTCTTCCGTATGTAGAGCGGAGTTATATTTCGCTTCATTACCCTACGGGCTCCGGTCAACGAGAAAGGAGATCTTACTTTGTCAGTTTGGAAGTAAAATTGCTGCTTTATACAACGATGGATTACAGCAAATCGACTTACTAGGTGCTGTACAGTATATTTTAAAATCCACTTAGAAGAACATTATAATATGCATGAGAAAGGAAAACGTGAATGTGCACACGATACTGTAGCAAACAAGGTTGGAATACATGGTCTCAGAAGCATACCTTCTCATGGTATGTAAATAGGAAAACAATTATATTTATGCAATTAAACTATCGTATACAGTAATTGTGTTGCAAACAGGATTGAATACTAAGATATGATATAATAACAGTACAGTTACAGTATATTTAGGGTTTATTTCAAAATAAGAAAGACACATTAATTGCTTTCATCGAATGTGTGGAAAATATTTGGTTGTGGCTGTCGGGACCTATATTTGTCAAAATTATACTTTTTATTCTTACGGTTATCGAATAAAATATAATCCAGAGAGTCAAAATCCAAGTTGCAATTGCAAAAGTTATTTGACCTTTGATGACCTCACATGACTAAAATCAATAAGGTTTTTGAATGCAATATGTGGGGCATACATACAAGTTACCTTTTCTGTTTTAGACTGATTATAGGCAAGCGCGAACACACACACCACGACAGACACACACCACGACAGACACACACCACGACAGACACACACATACACACACAATCGTGATTACATAGATTCCTTACAGAGCCTTCGGCAAGGAATCAATAAAACGAACAGCTTGGCTTGATTTCGATTCATTTACGATATTGTCGCTTAATACGAGACGCCAGGCCGATTGAAATGTTTTGAGGTAAATTGTTTATTATTAGTATAATATGGTCATTTACACAAATGGCGTCCGCTTTTGAAGTTCGGCATCAAATATTCATATTTTATAACGTTGTCGCTAATCGAACAGGGTATGTTAATATACTATGATAAGTGTTGTACGATTACAGAGAGTAAGAGCATGGCCACATTAAAAACACATGTCGTTCGTTGCCTACTACAACTTATTTTCCTGAGTAAATAATATCGATAGAAGCAATAATTCAAAGTAGACCACATATAACGCAGTGTCTGCGACGACAAAGATCAAGAAGTTTAATAATTAAGAAAAATCCCGTGATTATCCCTTAAGTAGCGAGCGTAAACTGAGGAAACTCCTTTCAAGATCCAAATTAAAAGCTTGAAACTGTTCTGTGTATACCTGGCTCTATCTGGCTGCAGCCGAATAAAAACTATAACAGAAGTTGCCCTCTAAAATATAAATAAACTAAATAATAAAAAGATACATACCAAATGGTGTTAATAATCCTCTAACTTTAAAACACATCTAGACCAATATATTAGAGGTACTTGACAGATTTTTATAGTATGATCAAACTTGTTATGCAATATACTAGAATGTGCTGTGCAGTGCTACGCTAATAAACCATTCTAGCTACTTGTTTCGATAATTGCATTAACGTAGACCTTTTCTTGAATCTTTGGGTTTCGGCATAGCGTATTCCGATAACTAATTGTCAAACAAATGTTGTCACACGTGTTCATATACATACAGACGCATGCACTCATACACACATTATACGCACATTCACCAATTTGTTGTGGTGCATTGAGATGTTCCTACCATTTTATTTCATGGTTACACTTTAAAAGGTTAGAAGGCGGGTCCATATGATTATGCCACGTCGGATATTGATAACATATATATTGTTCTTCGCGTCCAAAGCAATTATTAAGCAACATTGATTTGCTAAATGCATGAGAATTCTATATGTTTGGTTGGTTGATATACGATGAACTCACCGACCATGTGACCAATAATATCGTGTGGTTCAGGTGTGGCGTTAGTGGGTTTAATCTATAGAGAGCGAGAACATACCTTTACCATCTGCGTGTAGTATATTTGGAGGGGGTTCTGAGATGTGTTTTAATGAAACCTAATGACCGGGAGGGTAATCAGTTGAAGTTGAAGTGTACGGCTGAGAAGGCTGTGGAATCAGTATGCAGTCTAACGCAGATATGTAATGTTGGGGAAAGACTAAACAAACATGTTAGTTGCGGATATAGATATGTTGTCTAAAGCAGAACTGTTATACTGGGGAATGGTCTAAAGCAGAACTATAAGACGAGGATAAGTAGGTTGCGTTAGCAGAAGTGGCGGAAATATGCAGTCTAACGCAGAACAGTTAGTCGGGAGATTGGTAGGCAGACCAAACAGAACTGTTTTGCTTGGGTGCATGGTAGGCAGTCTAAAAGCTGGTTACGCCGAGGAAAGATTGGCAGTTTAAAACGAAACTGTTATACCGGTGATTGTTAGGCAGTCTAAAGCAGAACTGTTGGGCGGGAGATGGATAGGCAGTCTAAAATCCAAATAGAGTTACATGGTAGTGAGTCCAAGCAAAATTGATAGGTGGAGAATGTGTAGGCAGTTTAACGCGCTGCCAGCTGAGCTGTTGGGTGAAGGATAGGCAAGCAGTCTAAATCAGAACTGTTAGGTGTGGAATAGGTAGCCGGTCTATAGCAGAACAGAACTGTTAGGCTGGGGATGCATCATATGCAGTCTAAAGCAAAACTGTTAGGCGGGAATATATGGACAGTTTAAAGCAGAACTGATAGGCGGGGATATATGGGCAGTATAAAAGTAGAACTGTTAGGAGGGGACATGTGGACAGTCTAAGGCAGAACTGTTAGGCTGGTGTACTGCTGGTGTAAAGCATAAGTGTACGGATTAAATACGAGGGCCAAAAAGCACTAACGACGGTCGGGTATATGGTGCGTACTATATCGAATACGGTTTCCTCGGTCACTTTCGATGTAGCAGATGGCACACACGGTTTTGCCCGGTTTTTCGAGCAGACCGACAGGGAAATGTCCTGGGCATGACTATATTCAACCAATCAGACGACGAATACATGTAAATAAACTAATAATTCAGGAACTATTTATAAAACAAACAAGCATAATTAATCTTACACCATTTTAACAGTCATACAACACTTGTTTTGCACGAAACCGAACGCCATTTTTTAAAGTCAAATGTTGTAAAGAAACAGTTATTTCTGATAATTCAATAATCTAGGGAATGATGGAAGTTTGTCTTTCTAAGTTAGTATATATATAGTCAAGTAGATAAATCATATTGTTGTTGGTCCTCTTATCAGAATATTAATGTGGTTACAGGTCAACATATTGAAACTGTACTTAACAACCAAAAGTAACGTCAATGTGCCAATTACATTTATTTTCTTTGTTTGGGTTTTAAAATCATTCCGAAAGATTACGTGCATATAGCCTAGTTACCGGTATACAATACTTGTCAGCCTTAGACATATGCCTAAACCGATGGTGTTGTGCATGTTCTTCGATCCGCTTGTTAAAAATGTATTAACTTATTACTTCACTCTCCAAATTTAAATTATAAAACTTAATGAATGCCCTTCTAATTTGGTGTCAGCTTTATGACTGATGATTCAATATAATAAAAGTACGACATTTTCAGAATAATATATCTCTTGAGATGAAATTGATCTACATTGCTCTTCGAGGATTCACCGATATTTGTGAATATTAAGAGCAAGACCCGTGACGAAATATAAAGAAGCGATGAGATAAGTGTCTACACTATTTTTAGTGGACAAAACAAAAAGAGACGCTATTTGAAATGCAATCATGTCGACCTGTGGCTATTGTTAGACGTTACTTGGCAACCACACGAAAGATAAAAGCCGGTCGGTCAGGGTTTCTCAAATACCTATCAGGTGCCCATCCATAGGATTACTTTATGAATTAATTGGATACGGACTCTTCAATTCATGGATTTAGGGCGTCACATGAATATCCTGCAATAATCGACAATACCTATAATCTAATCTATAGCTGTGGTGATGGAAAACGTATATGACCGGAAAAGAAGGTATATGTGCCTCCATCTATTATGTCCGCGTAGCAATTTCGGGAATGTATTTCTAAGTAGCGTGTAAACAATATCATAAAACGCTGGTCATTAATTATACATAATTATAACATAACTGCTCGACGGGTGATAATGGGAAGAAGAAACAAACGACTCTTAAATATAACACAAGTCAGCCCGACCCTGTATAGTACATTTTGCATATTTTTGGTATTTATATTATTGTATAAAATCGCCTGATATCTAAGACTAATAAGAATAAATCCTTGAAGGGATTAAAATAACATCTAGATTTATGCATTATGAATACATAATACACACACATACACAAAACAAGACAAAAACATGAAATCAGTCGCAGCAATAGATATGACGATACACCTATCAATGAATATGTAAAATGCTATCATTTGGCATACCAATTAATTGAAAGCACATGGGTTTTACATAATCGATATGTCATGAACCGTGTATCAATATCATATCCAAACAATTAGGCCTATCAACACTCAACAGTAGATTAGATTTAGCTGATTTTCTCTACAATATTTCAATACTATTTGCATTTATGAACAGCAAAACCATTTTTTACGAGACTGAGCTACTTCAGATTTCGAATCATATTGTAGTCTGACATTTGTGAAATTTATCGCAACAACAGTAAAGCACTGAAAGGAATGTGGCAGCTCATTGATATATTATTGCGAGTGTCATACACGAGCGAAAGACAACGTAAAACTGTCAACATGCAACAATGCAATGCTCATCCGATGTCTTCAACGAAAGATGGCATCATATCTGAGACGATTTGGTTCATTTCGGTTACGTTACAATTTATCCTAGGTCTGGTCCGAATATTAGTACTGGTCATTTATGACTCGATACGTTGTACTATGTAATCTATCAACTGCAGTAAATTAACGGCAGAACTAATAGAAAGACATACGGTTCATATATACACCGAGTTTGACGTCATGTCTGCGGAAACGGAGCAAAAAAACATTCGGGAACAAATCAGCAATTATAGGTTTGAAGGCATCAGACCAACAAAAAACAAGACAATCAATACCATACAGCATGACTTATTTTAAATCTCCTGCCATAAGTATATCTGATTTGGCACAGATGCTATTAGTTACTAATATATCGGTTCAGTTCACTCCACTTTGCACTGTTCTCAATACAGTAACATAATAAATTACATCGTGAAAGGCAAGAGGATCACGAAATAATGCCACATGAGACGGTCGGTGAACCAATTTCGCACTTCCTATGAAATTCCTTATTCTGGCTACAGAGTGACGTGATTCCAGCTAATTAACCCATATATCGGAGATGGAGTTTTCATGATATTTGACGACTACCTTCTACATTAATTAAAAATTGGAATAGGCTATGCGTCTAAATGCATTGGGTACGGATGTAATGTAGCGAACTTTAAATTTTACCCTCAAATACACTTGACATGAGGAGGTTCACTTCATGTCACAAAGTCGAAAAGTCACATTATATTATTATTGTCTATTTCTTTAAACAAATATACTCCCACTGAAATTGACTTCTCTATAGAACTGACGCCTCTAGACTTCTTACATACATATTAGGAATGTTTGATATTGACTAAATCCAATACCTCACCAAAATACAGTGTGCCATAAAGTGACTGAACCTGTCTAACATAGTAGTTCTAAGTGCTAATTCGAAAACAATGCCGCACGCTTATCGACCACATCATTATCAATTACTGGCTACTGCATATAGAAGTATATTGTTATGTATACAAATATAACCTCCTTCCAATTTCGGGTCAATAAGTAATCTCGCATCGATCGGTCAAGCTGTTAGAAATAGTAACAACCTTTAATATATTTTGACGGTAGTCGACTAATCGACACGGGCGATACGAGACAAGTCTATGCTTATCATACGCAATTTTTGAGCGCAACAATCCGAAACTTGTATAGCAATTGGTTATATAAACTCTCTTTTGTGGTTTATGACCCATTATATCCCAATATCTTAGGTTAAAGTTTACTATCATACCGCTAGTTACTAGCTCAGTTACTTTTTTCTGAATACCGTAGCCATATTGTTCTATTTGTGCGCATTTTTAAATAATTTTTCTTACAATAAAATTTCGATAGCTGTTTTAAATTGCCAAAAACATAGCTTATGCGTCACTAGCGCGCTGTTGTCGT
>JAODAF010038121.1:0-11788 GCA_027574765.1 Molpadia intermedia
GTCAAAACCCTCCTGCATTCTACCAAATTTCAACATCATAGCTCCTATAGTTCAGGAGATATGCTGTTCACAAGCTTAATAGGCTCAATATAGAAATTAGGCTAATTAGCTACTTAATTAGCATATTTTAAGCTGAAAATCTAATCAGTTCAAGAAGATATGCCCCTCCTGCATTTTACCAAATTTCAACATCATAGCTCCTATAGTTCAGGAGATATGCTGTTCACAAGCTTAATAGGCTCAATATATATGCAAATTAAGCTAATTAGCTACAAAATTAGCATATTTTAAGCTGAAAATCTAATCATTTTGAGAAGTCAAGCCCCTCCTGCATCCTACCAAATTTCAGCATCATATCTCCTACGGTTCGGTAATTATGCTGTTCACAAGCTTTACCACGGACACACAGATACGCCATAGTGATCACTAAGACTTCCTGAAATTTTCAGGTGAGACAAAAACTGGGCTTTTATATGTGCTAGATAATATATCACCTACTAAATTAGATAATATATCACCTACCATTGAATTTGATTTCTACAAAAAGACAAAAATATATCAAACAAAACCAGATTATTGAAGGTCCACAATCAGAGCTTCGAACCTCCTAATCAGCTGATTTATCACAATCAACTCATCAAACCATCACAGAAGCCAGATCATTTATTAGAGATTTATACATGTCTTCTCGAGTATTAGCCAAGCTACCCATAACAAAATAAAATGCAAGTATTATGTAAGAAACATACAAGGCTACAGTAAGTCTGCAAGGCTGGAAAGGAACAGGCAAGGAAGTTGTAAGGAAACTTCTTAGTAAGAGGAGAAAATCTGTGGACTGAAAATAATTCATGTGTACTATATTGCTAGCTATAAAACCGACACAATGTGGTCTCAAGTTTGCCAATGCCTGATGACTATTCTCCGGTACTGATAATGATGATAGGAGCAACACAGTCTGATCCATCCATCTATAACTACTGGCAAATCCCCAGAGTATGAAAAAAAGTGTATCACATCCTGAAAGTTTTTCATAAATAAAATTTCATTCCATCCTTCCTTTCTAATAATATGCAATCTGCAAAAATATTTACTATATACTAAGTTATCATAATGTAGCTACTACTTCAATGGAGTGAGTCTTTTCACAACTAATGTTATTAAACATGTAAACAACAAAGCTAGTTAAAACATTAGCTACATACCACTGTACCATTAAGATTATACTGTACCTATCTGATTATTAAGTTCTATTCTTAATCATGTTCCCACGCAAGGTATTTATAGACCACATGGCACAGACTATGTCCTAAATAGCTGTTTATATTAATGTCTACATGACTCATTCCACTCTCCTCCATTTCTGATTTTGTCTGCTTGTATTGTGAACTAATGAAGCTTACAACATAGTATCTTACATACAATGATCATGAAACTGAATCCAAAGTAACATTCATACAACATTCAACAATGACTACAATCAGTTGAGATTAGGATCAAAGGATTATAAATACACTATATATTCAGGCTTTCTTTGATTAAATGAATTGTAGTTTTTGAGTTGGTAAAAATGGATTAACCAGGGTTGTGTGAGAATTTGAAATTACCCTCAGGGGAACTTGTTGTGGTGGCCAAACTGAACTATACAAGAGTATAAGACCCATGAGACCTCTGGTACCTGGGAATTCTGTCAGTTTTGTCTTTGAAGCTGGCCACAGAAGTGTATGGATCCCAATCATGTCATGTTTACAAGCTTGATTGAATTTATTGATTACATGAGCATGCCTAATCTCAACTGACATCACCATATAAAGATAATTGGACATTTGGTTGCAAATAATTCATGAGACCTGCACCAAAAACAATGAGGGATCATGTACATTTATACCAAGGATCACATCAATCCAACTTGTCCTTCTTGAGATATCATGTTTACATGCATGCTCAGGCACCACACATACAAACACACACATGCCACTTGACTGAATAAGTTCCAATGTTGCCTTTGGCATCAGAACCAATAACACTTGATAAACTCAAGTACATGCCAGTCTCCTCTCCCGTTTGTTTATTATTTAGTGTTTCTTCTTAATCTATGGTGTATACATAAAATCTAAATAAAAACACTTAGTGCTAGCATTTTTGGAGTGAAGGCATCCTCAAGTCTGGGCCACTCAAGAAAAGCATTTTATTGTTGGTTCTTAAAACGGCACTACAAAGCAATCAAATATCCATTTCTACTGATAAGTACTACCCTGGTTTGTGCAATAAGAGATACTACTTTATCACCAGACAGTCATACAAAATTCTGTTGAGTCCTTACAGTAACACATAGATGCAGTCATATCACCAGAGCTCACTTTGGTATAAACTGCCTTGCTTTCCTACATATACATCATCATTAACCTGTCAAAGCAATACTCCATAACAACTGCAGCACACAGTACAGGGTTCATATCTGAAATTCTCAAGCTCCACTGCATTCCATAAGCCCTCAATGAGTGAAATCAGTCAGCCATTGCACTAGGCAACTACAACATTGATATTTATGCAGTAGTTATTTCAGGTCAGTTTACATGGACAGCTTGCCTCCACTGTGGAAAAATAACAGTGATTCATTTCTTGTAGAGCAGAGACTAAGAGTATGTTGACTGATGCTAATGTAAGGAGGGTCAAGAGTAGCTTCACATTGCATATATATATATGGAAAGGATGACATGATATGGAGTGTAGGTCTAAGGCTTGTGGAAGTGGCTTGGTTGATTAGAATATAACCCCAACCTCCCCCTCCCCAGTTTGAAGGTACAACAGCCCCACTTTTTGGAGAGTATGATTTTGTTTGAGTTCTAAACTAACCATATTATTTGGGGAGCTAGAAACCCTTATTAATTTAGTAGGCAGAATGTGCCTGTACCCCTGAATATGGGGTCAAAGTTGATTCTTTGACCCTATGCTGGCATGGCAATCACAATTATATGGTAGATGTTTGGTCTTCATTAAAATTTACTGCAAATTTCAGGTATTTTCAGCAAGCAAGTATATTGACGTCTATGGTAAACATCCTCATATTCTGAAAGCAATGGGGTGGGAAGGAGGGGAATAATGGGGGGGTGGTCTCCTCTTTCAAAGAATGTGTATTAAGAAAACATTTTTTAACCAGATAAGCATACTTATTAATACAGGCTTTTAGGCCTGCAGAAATTACTGTTATTTATTGACCCCCCTTCTCCCAAAAATAAAGATCTGCATGATATGACAAGGATTGTATCATTTCCCCATTTCTTATAAACGTCATAGTAACATTATTTAGGCAAATAATGCACACACAGTATGTCACAGGCCAAAGATTTGTAATATTCCCTATTTATAATGCTATATGCAGCCAACCTCTTTTTTAATTCATCACTATTGTTTGAGTTAAACCCTACTGTACCTGGGAGTCACATGTGTACAAATGTTCACAATAAAACTATGTTGCACTTAAAGTACAGAGTGCTTCAAATGGCCTACAGAAATATTCCAATGACTTCCTTCCCCAAACTAATCTCCCTCGTATAAGAAATGTCACAACGAACATCGTCATAACCATTCCTCATTTACATGTATATGCACTGTACTGTAAGTACTGTACTGTACACATACTGTATGATGCATGTAATGTAGATTCCTCAGTTAACGTTATGAGCACCAAACATACATCCTTCATGTATATTAAACTATTGTTAAAGCAGGTATGAATGCAACTGAGCTACTTTCAATTCAAACAAACCAGCAAGAATAGTAAAATTTTATTTAATACACATTTTCAGTAGCCAACATACATTAGTTTGTAGAACTAATTAAAATAACAATGCAAACCTTAAACTGCCATTTCAATTTACATGTCAGTTTATAGACGGAGTATTCTAAGAATGAAAGAATACAAACTTGTGAACACTGCCATGTGCAACAGTAACAGGTACATGTTTATACTGTACACTATGTACAGTATGATGTATCCAGTTATTTATGTGAGATTTCAAGTCATTGGAAGTCATGTTTGCAAGTTACTTTAAGGAATGTACTGATTGAAAATGAAAATTTTATCTCTCACAAAGAATTTGTCAACTTCGGAAAACAATTATTCACTATCAAATTTCTATACCATACTAAAAATATTTTCCTTTCAATTTCATTCTAGAGCAAAATTGCAGACTTAAATTACAATGAACATACCGTATACATGTACAATTCTGTACAACACAGCCTGGTTCAAAATATACTGGGGCGGCATGCGGGGGGAAAAAACAAATTATTTGAAAAATCTCCCCTGTTCTACCAGGGCAAATTTCTATGCAATACTTAACAAAGTTCTGAATAAATATCGTCAGCATATTATTTACGATTTTATTTCACTTTTACGTTTTTTTAAGTTCGACTTGATCTGTATGTAATGTAGCTCGTACAGTCCTGTACAGTAAGCCTACTTGTATTGCACTACTGAACTGCAACTGAACACAATGACACAATTTTAATTAAATCTAACCAAGAAACTTACTCCAACAGCAGATTGCTGCCATATTAATACTTGCTAAAATCTTGTTGAATTGTGCTGACTTAATATACGAAGAAACATGAAATAGGCTAGGCCGCTCATCACATTCTAACATTACAGTACATGTACATACAGTATACAGTAGCCTAATGTCAGTACACTGTTCACACAACAACTGGATTCAGTATTAGGTCCTGACATTCACGGAAAGTAAAAATTTTAACCACACTTATCGCCAATTTTTTTTTATTATTATTTTATAAAATTCATTGATTTGAAAGCAAAATGGAACAGATTATTTTCATGTAATACACAACTTTGTTAGAACTCTCTTCTTAGGATGCTGTAGCTTAGACATGACCCTTGCATTTTTGAAAGTTGAAACTGGGACGAAATCAAAAGATTGCAATTTGAACTAAGTTTTCATTGTAGACCTGTTCAAGTTTACAATAGGAAATGAAGAAATATTTTAGTTCTCTTTATCGTAACACAAAAAACTCCACTTTTCTAAAAACAGGCTAAACAGCATAAAAACTATTTTCAAATGGAATTTGGGTTCAAATACATGTTTGACATAAACTTGTGTGGTAGGTGTAACTAGGGAGAGGTCGAGGGAATGGTTGTTGGGAGGTGGCTTTGGGGTGGAGCAAAGGGGGGTGGAATGGTTGTTGGGAGGTGGCTTTGGGATGGAGCAAAGGGGGTGGTCAGATGCATATGAATCTTAAACTTTGATTGACATTGATTATGTAGTTTGCTTATATATTGCTTGTTCAAATTAGTATAAATAATGCATAGGCCTATTATATGACACCCCTGTAATTGATGATAGAATCAGTTAAGCTTTTTGTTTCGGTCTACACTTGTCTATTTGCATTTGTGCATGTAAATACTGTAGAGGCCATCGCTCTGTTATAACTGGAAGGACTACCTTATTTTGGACAGTACAACCAATTTTTTGTAACTGGCTGTTTTATATTGTCTATTAAAGCACACATATGTTTCACACGCAATCTGGTTTTCTCAATATTTTTAGGGTGGAATATTTGTACTGGGATCAAGTGGTAGGGACTGCATTGATTTGGATTTGGGATAAACTTTATAAGCCAAAACCTCAACTGTAGAATGATAAATTGTGATATTCCCATATTAAAAGCTGAAATACTAATCAGACCAGTGTTGATGTTTTTGTACTTTTATTCTTAATTTCAATACTAGCCCTACCATATTTAAATAGACGTTCAATTGTCAATCATTTGTAAAGTTATTCATATCGGCGTCCGCACATTATTATTTATTCAGGCTGATAATGTTTACAAGCAATAAAACTATCAAAAAACCTTTAAAACCCATTACTTTTTTTTTAATTTTACACTTTATATTCATATTGAAAAACACCCCCTACAGCTCCAAAATGGCCCCATAAACACCCAATGGATTAATTTGGAAGATGCATTTCTCAGTGAAGTAGCCCCCATTTGGCCATTTCAGAAAAATTATTTTGAACCCACAATTTATTCTAATTGTAAATAAAATAACCCAATAGTTGTATATTAGAACTTGAACTTTAGTGCAATAACTGCAATTGACAGGCATATTGTGTCTGCAAAAAATAGCCTTGTAAACAGTTTAGCCAAACTTTTGTTGCTTTTGTAGGTATAATGTATGACTTGTGCAACATGTTCATTACATTATGGTCATAGTCATTATACTGGGTACATGCTGTCCCCTATGGTATTTTACAACCAAAGACAGATGACTGAAATAAAATTTGCAATAGCATATAAATTCATGCTAAATAGTAAGTACATACACAAATTGACTGAGCTCACATACAGTACAAAAATTCTACAAAATCGAATGGTTTAGGTGTACATTGCTGGGTACAGTAAAGATGTCATTATGTACAAGTGTACAGTAATAGTACTGTATAATAGGCTGTATGTATACAGAGTTGCATGCATGCTCTGGGGACTATATGCTGCTTGTCGTGCCTGGAATAAACAGGCAATTACAAATAGTGTTCTAGATATAGGCAATAACTATTCAAAATCAACAAAACCTACCATAGGAAGGTTTTGTTGAGTAATATAACATTTTGCACTTCAAAACTCATGCTCAAGCATACAGTTGCATGTAAGTGGACTTACATGTAGGGTTACCAGATCTTATGATCTTGGAACATAATGTACATACTTTCAATCGTATTAATAGGATTTGTTGCCAGTAATATATATTATTGCAAATCATTCTGTTGGAAAATTTCCCCGCCCCCCTTCAGCCTTCAGCTCGAACAGTGTGATATGCCCCTTTAATACCAGTGTCTTCTATGAATTATTGGCATTTAAACTGCCATATATATTATGTACAGTACTTGTACAGTAGTATGGTAAGTAGCATGTACAGTTTCATATCTAGATGCACAAATTCCTACTGCATGTCACAGTATATTAATTGGTGCTTTGCTCACATTTTATATTGGCTTGTGTGTTTATGACTGCACAATAATAAGGGAACCACAGTACAGTATTAGCCATCAAACAGTCTATATGGTATATGTGACCACACAAAATCAATCAAGCCAAAAGGATTTAACCTCAAAACATATTTACCTGGGAAGCTGTACAGTAAGTACTATCTATGAATATTAATGAGGTTGGATTTGTTAACTACATGAACATGTATGTAATGTACTACATACAGTATTTAGTATCATCAAACAACAGTAGATCATGGTAATCAACATGCAGTGTATTCTATCCCACCATGAACAAAAACAGATCAATAGAGTTGTTATGATAAAACAACATCAGCGCAAAAGCGGCAAAATATTGATATTAGTTTATATATAGGCACGATACCGTTTTGGAAATAACCTGAATGATAAATATTAAATGATAGTTTTATTCTGATAGTTTTACTCAATATGCTAAGTGACAGACAATTATATGAGAGAGTAGCATTGTGCTCTCATGAACATTCAACATGGACCTATGTATGGATTATAATAAAATTGGAACAGCTTCACAAAGAGAATGGTACCAACCAGAAACAGGCAATCAGGCATGCCATAACCACTGTTGTGGTAATCATGCATCTATTTCATACAATAATATTCACACAAGGCAGCCAATATTTAATAGCCATAGGAGTTGAGGACCATAACAGTATAAAACTAGACTACAGTTGGGATTCACCCACTACTACAATGAAATGGCCCCAAAATGTCTAGGGCAATAAAATATTATGTATAATAAGGTATGAAAAATATTGCACTTCTGTGTCATTTGTTTGATCTGTAATAACCTCTAGTACATGTACATTACTAAACAGGAAATGAAATATTCACATCGTTTCGTCTGTGGTGCATTGACTGCATTCAATGACATTTAACATACATTATTTATTGATTGGGCGAAGTTTCTAATACTTTGAAAGACCACCCTCCCCTACCAGAGAATATCTGTACTAACGATACATGTAATACTACCTTACATAAATTTGTAAGCAATATGGTAGCATTATATTGTGACACTACATGTACCATAATGCATGACTGCTCAGAGCAGTGCTTTGCTTTGTGTGTATTATGTGTAAGAGGATTACATAATGTTCCTAAAGCTTAAAACTTAACAAAAGCATGGTGTCAGACTGTCAGTAAACTGGACCCACTTTGTACATTAATTAATATACATTTACTTTGTCCACATGCCAACTAGTCCACTGCCAACTCGTCCACACTGTGTGTTAAAGTCTACTTACAGTATATAGGCCTACAGTACATGTAATTATACTTTAAAGCTATACTATATACTGTACACTGTACAGTAGGCAATATGCATCATACATGAAATAGCCCATGTGTAATAGCTTACTTAAAGTGTGATAGTGCATATCAAACTATTGTAAATTTGTGTGATAGTGTGATACTGTATGCATTCCGACTTTGATAATATCACAATATTATTTGGCAATGGAACTGCAAAGTTTTGATATAATGATGATGAAAACTTCATATCACAATAGCCCATTAGAACAGATCGACTTTTTACTTAAATACTCTTGAGAATATTAACACAATATCCTTGCTGCAAAGTCTCTACTAAATGGTTTTTCAAACCTAAACTAGGGTTTTCTGAGAAAATCTGACCAGATTTCCCCTACAGCAAGCCCCTATCTACATAGAATTTTCTGATAATAACAGGAATTCAGACAGGCAATTATAACTATCACACCTGCAGAAAATACTTGAATGCATCTAGGGTTTGTGTATGAACAGAAATATTAAGAACAAGTCCATAGACAGTTACTGTGTAAGAGTGTAGAATGATTTACAACATTTTCAGGGAGTGAAAAAGGAAGTGTTTAGCCTTTAGCAAGTGAGTGAAATGCTTAGTAAATAAACAACTTGTAGCAGTAGGATCATATTCCCCAAAACTTACTGGTTTGGTATTAACGAGCAATACTAATATCCTGCCCAACATGTACTGTATATGACTCTTGTATAGCCTTAAGGCATGGGGTATAGCCTAGGCTAGACTCCGGGGTGGAGAATCGGGATGGGTAAGCCTAAATATATGTAAGAAATTAACTAATACTCAAGACGTTAATGAATTCAAGTTCACATGCATGTGGCTCCTCACAAGGCTGGAAGATGAAAATTTTCTTAAGAAAGGTTCCCACGGTGGAGACATGCAAACACTCCGAACTACAGTAGCATAAAAAATAAAGATGTGAATGTTGCATAGTGGGTAGTGAAGTCGGTGACCTGTGATGGGCAAGTGTGACCATATTTCCTTCTGATATTAAGCTAAGCTACCGGTTGGTATGTGCTAAAGGATGTTGTGCAGGGTAAGTATTAGAGAGTATGTAACTTTTAACATTAAACTAAGGGGAACATTCCATATTTTGTATTGTTTTCAGCAACCCAAACCATAATGAAAATTTGAGTAAATTTTGGTCATTAACAATATTTAACAAAACACAAATTTAAGATATGAGCAAAGGGAGGTCACTTAGTCCCCCTCCCCCTGTTATCAAGACAAACAGTATATATAATAGTACAGTACAACAAAAGTATAATACTGATACAATAATATTAAATACAAATAACAACAAGAGGAATGGTTTTGGAACCCAGGTCCCATGTACTATACTGTCTATACATGGACAGTCTGAGGTTTTTGAACTTCACCCTAACTTTATGCGACACACATAGATACACAAATGTCACACTATGACATGTACTAGTATTACATTTTGTATGCAGTGAAATGAATAGACTGAGAAACATACAAAGAAAACTAAAAATATACACCAAATTATCCGTTACGTCCACATATGTTGGACCCTATTGGTTACATGTATGCAATTTTGCATAACTTTCGGGCAATTTATTATAAACAAAGGATGATTGGTAATCCCAGTTCATGTTTTCAAGAAAAATAAATGTTAATTCTGTGTCTACTGAATTCATTGATAATGTTTATGTATTGATTTACTGGCATAAAATCAATTACAGTACTGAGTATGTATACCTGCAAATTTTGTGGAAGGTAATTTGATGCTAATATGCAAGTTAAAATATAGCAATGTGTGACAGTGAATGTCATATTAGACTTGTTCCAAGTCCCCAAACACAGACGAATGTAAATAACTCTAGTACTAGGGTATAACAGAATGAGAAATATACGATATCAACATAAATCCTACATACTGATTATTATTACCAACACTATTCAGGGCAATACTGATGCCCATGATATCAGGACACCAGCTCAACTCCAGTAGAGGTTTCAGCAGATCTTTTATCATGATCTTAAGATGTTTTTAATTATTGTATTTTGTGAGTGACGTCACATGATCAGTCTTTTCCAAAGTTATGGTCCAACAGTCAATGTGTTATCTTTGCATGATTTTATGCCCGCCGATGAAGTTCGGTCAAATGGATCAAGAAAAAGAGTAATGGAGAAAAAATAAACAATCTTTGTAGATATTACTTTATTTTGCTTCTTAAAAATGATGTGGAGGCATGTTGACAGCAAAGAGGAATGAGAAAAAACAAACATTTGAGAAAAATGATTAGTGTTCAACAGATAACCAAAATCAGAGATAATCTGAATCGGCAAAAACTGAGATAGAGAACTTGCTCCAAATGTAGGACCAAGAACATCATTATATTCATCCCTTATCTTATGAATTTCTGCTGCGGACAATATCTAGAAACAGACTGCATAGAAGCCCAAACACCACACCCCATCTCACATGCCTAACAAGATAGTAACATGTATGTAAAATTGATGTGCATAGTGGGGTTTGATAAGGCTGGGTATGCTTTCACTTCATATTGTAGTACCTGTAATATATTCTGTATTCAAGATTTCTTCCGTTGGAACATATACAAATCATAAAGTCTGGGTTGACATGTTACACAATTATGCATTACTGGCTGGAGACTGAAGAAATAAAGTGGTGGTGTAGAGAAACACTCCATGATCAATTGCTGCACAGGTCAAGTTCAAGCCAGAGGAGAAATTTATCCTACAATGAACTGGTAAAGAACACCCCAAGAGAAACACACAAGTAAAAACTTTTTATGACAAAGTTCAAATCTACTATAACACAGTAGAGGAAGAAACCTGATACTGTGTATGTATCTGTAAAAAAATATCTCAGAGAAGGTGAAATATGGAATCTTCATGTAGAGTACATGTTTTTCATATTTTCGGCTTCTTTTAATCTTCATAATTATACTTATATAGGAAGAAGGAGAGGATGATAAAAATATAAACTTTCTGACTAATAGAAACATATACTCTGTTGATACAGTAAAAGTGTCATACACTGTGTCATTTAGGGGCATGGCTGGAAGATGTCATGTACAAATGTGTAAGTACTGGTAATGTTGTAACAATGTACAGTATATAATAAAACATAGATCTGTACGCAGTTGAGATTTGGAAGTTTTTTTCAAGAGCTCCAGAAGTTTTAACTCTGATATACCGCGGCAATTTTTCGAATTAGCTACCAGTAATGAAAATTTGCAATACCGCCCAAGCCTAATCACAAATGCTCCAAAACTTACTGGTTTGGATACTCACAAGCATATACTTACCTCAATATCAATTTAGCATATTTTAACCTAGCTAGATTATAAAGATGGAGTTTGTATTGTGGGTAATAAGGCTGTTGATTTTCGAATATTTGACTATTCGTTATTCGCAACATGGTATTCGAACGAATACCGAATAACCGTTTTTT
>JAODAF010038232.1:0-11787 GCA_027574765.1 Molpadia intermedia
GTTTATTATGTATGTGGGACGGTGGATGGGGGGAGGGGGGGGGGGGCGGGCAGAGGCGTTCGGGCAAACACAAACTTATCAATATAATAGTAATAGGGCGGACGATATATTTGGACTGTTGGTCAACATGACAAAATCTACTACTTAACGCAATATGGTCTTCCTATACTAGTGTTCATCAAATACACGTGTTCCTATAGAAATCATAAATAATCACCTAAATAGTGAATTTTGTGAACTTGATCCAATTAGCACGCAATGTCAATCATCCACTTACAGTGTAGCCGTCACGTGTGTGTTTATTAGAAGAACAGAATCATCTCGGAAGTTGTGTCTGCAGCTCTAGGGATGGTGGTTAATCTGATTGGAACGGGAGAAAATACTTGGACTGGAAATAAGGACAACTAATCAAGATATATATTTACGTACCATGCAGTCCTTTCGAAAATCAAACGGTCACAGAAATTGCCGACACGGAGCTTGATAACTAAAGCCTCCGTTCATCTTTTTGTTCGTCTGTATTAGTCACTTTGATGTTACACCATTGACATAAATAATACTATGTACTCTCTTTCCTCTCCAGTAATCACAAAGCTCATTTGTATGATTAAACCGATAACCGTATCACTGGAACTGATTAAATTTGAGAGAGAAATGAGAAGCACACAATGTTAAGGAGGAAAATTCTCCCCTATCGCCCCTTGTAATGCCGCCAGTGTCATCTCATGAAATTGACCCGCTTATCTTGTATCGTTCTAAATCAGGGCAGATTTTACACCATTCGTAGTTCATATCTTTCAGGATATGAAAAAATGGTCCGGTACGATAATATATATATATAGATACTTTTAAGTATTTTATCTTAAAGTGAACTTTTGCAGGATCATAAATTTGGTTAATCGATATCAGTTCCTAATGATATGAGAATGAAACAATGATGCCATCACGACAATTGTGCTCTTACGAAATCAAAATCAATGCATTGTTACTTGGCGAGACATTTAGTTATGACGTGTCTCAAGGCATATACCACTACCACAAATACATAGGCCACCTACTTTTTATCAATATATGAAACGTTTGTTTTTATCAATATATCTACTTGTAGAATCCGTAGGATGGTCAAGTAATAAAACCAGAATAAAATATTACAACGAACGTAAAACAACAATACTTGCAACACCCTCTCACAGAATACGAACACCCAAACTACATCAATATCTAAACAAAATGATTAAACCACGAACCTCACAACTAGAAGCTGCCCATATGATCAGAGTCAGACTCAAAAGGTCCGAAAACGTACACACGACTTAACGCCGAAAGCACGCGTCCAACAGGCTTAAACAATTGTGCTAAACCACAGTTATCAATCATCGAAATAATATACTACACCTATAATGCATGGGAAATGTACCTGTATCCAAATCGTATGGGACTTTGGATAGGGGTATACGTTTGAAAGATAAATGTATGATATCGTCATCCTTAAAATCTAACCGAAGCAAAATGGGATGAAACACAATTACACGTCTAAATCATCTATACACTGAGACTCTTTTCGGGGTAGACTGTAGAGTAGTGTAAGGTTTATCTATAATTGTGTGTTATATTCATCATGACTAGTCGAGAGATCTTATCAATCTTATGTTTAAATTCATTTTGAAAACTATTTCCTTACGTCAGAGCGAACTGCATTAGATGCTTTAAGCGCACTCAAATATATAAACTGTTTTTTTAGCACTGTCCGCGTTCCACGTCGAATGATTAAACCGAAGTAGACGATAATCCCAAACAGTTTATTGCGCCTCAAATGCGATACCCAAGCTTTCCCGTCGTTTAACGATGCGGAATAATTTGATATTGTTACGCACGAGTGTTTTTTTTTCATTAGTTAGCAAAACTCTGACTAGAAATTTGTACTTCAAGAGTAAGGAATATCATGGGGATATTTAATGTCCCAAAGTTAATGATTTGTTTGCCAATTTGAAAACATAAAACGTGGCCACACGCGAATTATTGTAGCGATATGTTATTTTGATGAATGTCAACATTGTTATGAGAAAGCATTTTAGGTGCAAACCGTGACCCATTTCCATGGTGTTGGACCATGACCGAATGAATAGGTTCATTTGTATAAATTGTATTTTAAAATGAATGTGGGTTGGGGGTTCCATGAGTTCAGAGAAGTTAGAGGGTGGAAATTAACCAGAGGAAAACTTTAACACAGTGTGGGTATGTCGGGGATTGCCGTATATTAAACCCTGGAGAGGTTACAGTTCGGCGGTCAAATTATCACCGTTTATTGTAATTTGTTTCAACCCATGTGTTTTGCACACGGTTCTAAAAGTTTTTTATTTTTTTTATTTAACAATGCCCGGAATCACAACAAATTGATTTCTTCATTTTCCCTGATAAATTAAGAAAAGTATAATAATATCGAACGAAAACTGTGACCCAAGAGCGTCATATAAAAGCGAGGCAGTTTATTTGTAATGATAAATTACCACACATACCGTACCTATACGGCTATAATGAACTGATGCATGTATATTAAATATTCACGAGGGTGACCACACACAATAATTAATATGTATACCGTATTTGACTGTAGAGGACCGATTCACAAGGGAAGCTATAGCCTACATTTCTTCCTAAGAAACGCTGCTTGGTCAGTAGCGATTCGTACGTGACATATTTTTTTGTTTGGGTGAGAGAAAAAAAACTCGTGCAACACTAAATATACGGGAGTTACCATATATGGTGCGCGTGTAAATACTGGCAACGCTAAATATACGGGAGTACATATTAGCGTGTTGGTGCGCTTGGAAATACTGCGCGCGCACGCGTTAAAGCAGGTACGTACAATTTGAGCGATGTGACGTCACTACGTATACCTCTATACGTAAAGTTTGTGGAAGTTTGTGACAAATTAATGTTTTGACACAACAAAAGTGGGCTGGCTGCAATTAAAAGTCTATGATTCTTAGAACACACAAAAAATCAAGTACTTTATGACGTCACAAACTCACAATTACACTCTAAAAAACAAAAGAGCGAAATTCACTCCAAGAAGAGTGTATATGTAGGGACCACTCTGTTATCGAGCGAAATTTCACTCCTTGTTGAGTGAAATTGCACACCATTGGATAACCACTCCTGTGTGGACTGAAATTTCGCTCTACAAGGAGTGAAATTTCACTCCATAACAGAGTGGTCCCTACGCCATACACTCTTTTGGAGTGAATTTCGCTCTTTTGTTTTTAGAGTGTATATACGTTAATCAAGTTTCAGGTGTTGCGTTGAATGACCACTGTATCATCTGCATCAATTGTCCTCTTGGGCGTCAGTTCGATTACATTTTTGTGTGTTTATGTATGGTGGGGGTACGTGTGGCTGGCTAATTACAAACTTGGGATAGTCTAAAACTAAGGTGGTAAACGTCCCCTCCAAACATCGACATTCCTGCCAATGCTTAGTTGTCAGTTGCTTTGGATAATTTTAAGCTACAAACAGTACCTATAGGTAGCCTACTAAACAACTTGAGTACATGTTATACGTTTATAAAGTACACGATACACATAGTACATATAGACTACGTGATAAGCTATGTTGATTGACTGGTTGTTTTCTGTAAGTAAGTTATGACGTCATCACAGCCAGTACGGTACCATACGACATCATTTGGCTGCTCGTTTGTCATGTAGCGATGTTAATGTTAATGTTATAGTATAGTAACTTGCTAAAACATTTTGATTTGCCACAGAAACAAGCGTAACACCAAGCTTTCCACGAGGTGTAGTTTCTATATGTTCGTGATTAGAATGTAGGCTATGCCGAATTTACTTCTGCGACGATCTCGAAAAGATATTTATCAACTGTATATATGGCAAGTCTGAGAATTTTGGATAATTTTATTTATAATAAAAACAAAATTATGACTACTGATTAAATAGGCCTATATGTCCAAAGTATTCCACACATCCCATTATCAAACCGTGCATGATGTGCACTTACCTTCAAAACTGATAAAGCCATTGAAAATACTTCCTCAATGCGGTATTTCCAATCGAACTGAATCATTTAAAAAATCCAAAATAAATTCCAGCGTATTGGCAAGAACAGAGTTTCCTGTCGTGCCCCATGACCACGACTTCGGACGCTAAATTTAGTTCCTGGAGAACGGAATCGCCTGTAATTAATTTCCACAACCATCGACTGGCGGCAACAAATCCGTCCAGGTATCTAACTGGCGAAAGGAGATCGTGTAAGAGAATATTGAAGATGCAACTTGCTAAGGATGCCATGTGAAGCCATGCTTTTTTGTATTCGAATGAAATCATTATATTTAACTTAGATGTAAACAACTAACGCGATTATTTTACAGGGGAAGTCGGCTGAGTTTGCTAGTATGGGAGAGTATAAAGCAGTTTCGTACCCAGGTTTCTGTTTATGGGGGATGGGGAGGGGTAAATGTAGAACTAACATCACCTAGGCCTAGGGGCATCAACATTATCTATACCACCAGGCAGTATTAATAGGGGTATGTATCGGTTTTACTCTTTTCGTACCGGGGTTTTCTGGAGAACCTGGGAGCGATCATCGCAATCACGTGGGTACAAGTGCCACGCAGTTGAGTCAGCAAAGCTTTACCTTCCTTATCGCTTTCACCAAAGATTTTCATTCTTCTCCTTGTATAAAATAATATATTTCAAAAAGCTCAGTATATGCAGCGGAATATTCACTGTTATTCCTGTTTTCTGTTATGGCATTAAATTTCTTTATAATAACAAATATATCCGCGATTGACGATTACAAATCAGACAATTGATGGCTGGTATAGAAGGAGACATTTGATCGATCACTGTGTCATCTGCGTTTAATCCTTGTCAAGTGTAATATTATTGTGTCGATGGATTTGAACAATTACATAGAAAAATATACAGGCATTCTCATATACATACCACATATATCGTACGTACAAGTTGCAGCTAGCTATATATCATAACACACGTATGACAACCAATCGTACTATAAAGGCACGACAGGGATTCACTGTCAACACCCAACAACACATCCCTGTGTATACATATAGCTATGACATAATAAGAATTTTAATGCGTATACAATAACTTCAATTAACCCAGTGCGATAGATTTAATTCTAACGACGGACTAGTAAAGAGCCTTTGCAGTTCTATGTAATAATCTCAAGTCAATATGGAACTTGCTGTTAGGTATAATTTGTCCTGTAGAATTCAGTCCACACAGCTGTTGAATGTACTTGGCATATAAAGCGTTACAACGGGTTTCATGTTTATTCGTTGATTTTTGGTTCCTATGCCGAAGGCAGCATCGGAACCTATGCATTCAAGTCGGCGTATGTATATGCGTGTATGTATGTGTATGTGTGTGACACCCGTGCTTGTAAACACGATATCTCAACTATTCTCAAGAACGGGAACTTGGATTGATGCCATACTTGGTATGTATGTTGGCCATATTGAGTACATGATCCCTATTGATTTTGGTGCAGGTCTCATGAATATTAATGAAATGTAAAATTCATAAAATGTCTATAATATTGCAAGCAAATGCCGAATTTCTTCATACTTAGTATGGTGATGTCAGTTGATAGTAGGTACATGCTCATGTAATTCATCAGTTCAATATCATTAATATTCATGAATAGGCGGGGCTAGAATGTTATCACAGTTAAAAGCTTGTAAACACGGTATCTCAAGAACGACAAGTTGGATTGATGCCATACTTGGTATATATGTTGGCCATATTGAGTACATGATCCCTATTGTTTTTGGTGCAGGTCTCATGAATATTAATGAGTAGGCAGGGCTTAATGTAACCATATTGAAATGTTATTATCTTTGACCCTGTGTGGTAAGGTACAAAGGTATATAGTTGTAGTAGGCACACATTGATATAGCGAACGACATGCTCTCAATAATTATTCATGACTGTGGGCAGCAAATAGAAATACTCATCCTATGTTGTTATGCCTTATGTGATCCAGTGTGCCTCCCCTATGTTCCAGATCCATAATAATCATTTTAAATATTGCATCGGAACCATCTACGCACAATTGCGTTCTGGTTGATAACCACGTGTCAACAATTTAACATAATAAATGTTTAAAAAATGGTATTTGTTATTTGTATGGGAATAATTAATTAATTAATTTACCCCCACCCTCCGCAACTGATTTGCTGCTGAGAGACAGCTCAAATACATAGTATGTGAACTAGAGGTGGGGCTGTTGAGGAATGCACTGTACGTTGCGCGACTGTAAATGTGTAATTTTATGCGTCACTTTTTAAAGAAGAAGAAGATTTTTTTATAATGGTCTACGTTCGTGTAGGGAGCATGTGGGCGACCTCCTTGTCCATATAAATGCGACGCAGTGGTTCCTGTCATAATTGGGAAGCTCATACCTCATAATTAGAGACCGATGAGGTGCCAGGGGCTATGCTTTACAACCCTTAATTGAGCCCAAGGGATTGTACATGTAGTTGAGCTTTCAGGGGATAATATAACTATAGGCTACATACAGGATATTGATAACATTAGAGACTACATTACAGTACATATGTCTGGCAATGTCAATAAAGTGATCAAGCTCTGTGAAGATATTATCTAGTGTTTTTCAGTAATAAAATGACATGCCATGGGAAGTTAGGTTGGTTCTACGTTCTACATATTTTTAATGGGACCATCCCGGCATGTATTACTTTGAACAGAGAAACATTATAGTAATGGGTATGGTCAATGTAAGAAATTTATATACATTAACAATATATACATTAATAATTATCTCTGGATCTGACGAAAGTGTAGCAGTAAGAAAACTTGTAATCTGTTGGGGCACATTATATATATATATATATATTTGGGGGATGTGGTGGAGTTGGGTGATTCCTTTGGAAAAAGCCCAGGGTCCACAGTTCCCTCATAGCGCTGCTATTGTCCGTATGCCCTATTTATGAAAGCAAGTGTCATTAAAATTATTATAATATTGCCATGCATAAAAAGTACCTGTCCGTAATTATCTAAACTTTGATCGAGAGGAGAAGGCTTGTATATAGCTGTTGTTTATTCACGGTACTTTGTAAATATGTGGCTTAATTAAGTGGCTTTATAACTAGAACCTGGAGCCAATCAATTGTATCAAGTGAACAAATTGAAAATCACCTCACAAGATGTGGTTGATGCTTTGGATGTCAGAGAATATCACGCCCAAGTTCAAGCCATACCGCTTTAATTGATTCGTTTAATGATTGATGCTGAATGATAGTCCAACCCACCTTAGCGGCCGTATTGATCATCCATGTTATATGAAACGTATGAGCAGTTATATAGTGAGGACTGGTTCATGTCGGACGTAAGGAAGCCACGTCTATTGGTTGGCAAAGACATTGTACAGACTAATTTTACATACATGGCTCATATTTTGGGTGTCTTCACTGAAAGTATTCCCTTCGCCAGAAAGTATTAAACTCTAGTTACCTGACCAAAATATGAGAATATTAGAGTCTTACAAATTGAATGTTCGAGATATAGAAACAGTCGTGTCCATGATGAACATAACACTCATTGGTTAAAAATACTAAAAGCCAAGTCACATATACAAGTAAGAATAGATAGCAAAAGTAATCAGTACCCTATAATACACGGGTAACATTTTATCAAGTATCAGTCAACACCTATATGTACGGAAGCGTAGAAGGGACATTGCAATGGAAATGAAAGTAGCTAAATATAACTCGACAAAATGTAAAAATCTAAAAATTTACGTTTTGACGATATGCAACAATATGCAAGCTGGAAAAACGAAAAAACAACAGAGAAACGTCAAAATTTTAGATTTGTGATGTGTAAAACTTACGATAACATTCCATATTTATGTCCATTCTACGCTTCCGTATTTGAAATATATAATAATAATAATAAAAAAAATATAAACAATAATAAACAATTATTTATCCTAGATCCGACACTGCTGAAGAAACAGTTGTGTGAAATTTGACACAATGGCTAAAAAACAATTACATTTTTAATATTTATGCCTATCAGATTAATTAATTAATTAATTAATTAATCGAAACTGTTCTTACACAACGTTTTATTTGGTCATTCGGTTTCTTAAAAGACTGCATAATCTTAATATAAGCTACCTGTACCAAGACCTGAAGGAAATACCACAAATAGAGTAATTTTGAAGCATTCTTTCCTATTCTTTAAAGAGAGATCAACACAAACGACACACGCATATGGCCAGCCAAATGTTCAATAAATAGACAATCCAAGATTATCTATCGATAATCCAAGATTATCAATGACAATCCAGGTTTATCACGAGATAATCCAAGATTATCAAAATAACTTGGACTATCGAATGATAATCCAAGATTGTCGGTCGATAATCCAAGATTATCAAATAAATTAGGTATATCGGTTGACAATCTTGGATTATCTACTTATTAAAATGAACTTCATTTGATAATCTTGGATTATCGATGGATAATCCAAGATTATCGATTGACAATCCAAGATTATCGATTGACAATCCAAGATTATCGAACGATAATCCAAGATTATCGGTGGACAATCCAAGATTATCGAACGACAATCCAAGATTATCGTTCGATAATCCAAGATTATCGAACGACAATCCAAGATTATCGAACGACAATCCAAGATTATTGATCGATAATCCAAGATTATCGAAACTATTTTGATAAACCTGGATTATCGACCGATAATCCAAGATTATCGACAGACAATCTTGGATTGTCGCTTTTTTATACATTTGGCGCGATAATCCAAGATTCTCGACCTATAATCCAAGATTCTCGACCGATAATCCAGGTTTGTCGATTTGATAATCTTGGATTATCAAAATCACACAGGTTACAGTTTTTGTACTTTTGTATCAGCCAAAAAACATCTTGGAATAGGCCTAGAGCCAATTTCTATACTTCATATTGCTTGCCTTGTTGTAGCACAAAACTAAGGTGAAGAAAAGTTTATTGTGATTTCAGAAATGTGTTTTAAACCTGTAATCTGTGATATATGAAGCTTTAATGGCCAAAATAAATCGTGGAGTAACTGCAGAATACCACGGTCAATTTGATAGCCTACCTCGATCGCTCCTGTCCGGGACCACGTCCTGAGTGAAGTCGCGGTCCGTGGTCAGGATAACACATAAATATGACATCATTAGCTATGACGTAATGTATCGCTAGAACACACACTACGTCGTCAACGACCTTGACTCCAGGTCCGCAGTGGGAAGCGTTTGGGGCATTGTATTTTGCAGTTGTACCTTGTAGGCCTCTAGAGGCCTACCTAAATTGTAGTAGCCTAGGCCTACTTAGGCTAGGCCCTATGCTGGTGTTTTTTTTCTCCCAATATTGTTTGGACCTTTATTTTAGCTGGCCTAGGGCCTAGCCTAGACCTAGTGTAGGGAGCAATGAGGCGAATGAGCGAGCGGTAACACAACACTGGGTCAGCTGACCAGCCTAAGTTAGGCGTAGCCACTAACCGTGACTGTGTAGCCTACTGTGAATACTCTGTAGCCTAGGCCTACACGTATGGAGTGTAACAGAAAGATGAACGTCCTACAGTAGCCTAACTTACTGTAGCCTGTAGGCCTAGGCTAGTTGAATTAACTCCTGCAAACGAGGCCAATGAGATTCCATTTCCAAGAATAAGTTCTACTTCTATGCAAATACTCGTTGACGCCTGTTCAGCAACTTAACGAGGTGTGTGGTGCCTCAAAAATGGACACCAACTAGCCTAGCCTAGGCCATAGCCTATAGCGTCTCTGAAGTCCTTGAGTTGGTACTGTTGTGAGAAATATTTTTAGTATGTTAACTAGGCTAGTGCTACTACGTACTAGCCTAGGCCTAGTAGGCTAGTAGCCTAGTAGGCCTAGCTACTAGTACTACTATTTATTTTGTACTACTACATACTACCCTAGTACTAGGCCTAGGCGCTATGTCTACTTACCTTGACCGTCACGTGTAGCCGAGGAGTTCAGTTGTTCATTGATGCGATCGATGAGTCTGGTTAAGGATGTACCTAGAGTATCATGCACTGATGTTGAAATTAGATTCCCAGCAGTGGCACGAGCCCAGTTCCTGCTGCAAAGCAACACATCGTCTGTTCAAATCCTGTCGAACTTCGGTTGCATCAAGGTGCGTACTCACAAACCTTATGCAATCATCAATTTCTCTAATGAAGTCGCTTAAAAATTGATCTCGGTCAGGAGTCCTGGCCATTTTTGTCGTAAGCGGGCCTAGCCTACTCGTACTCGTACTGTCTCAAATATCGTCGAGCTAGCCGAGCCTAGCCTAGGTCCGCCAACTTCATATGCGCGCCAAATACTATCTTCACTAACCGCAGTATTTTTCATTGGTCCATTCAATTTATTATACACGGAAGTGATTTATACACGGAAGTGATTTAATATGGACATATATTCCTGGACGGTGATTGGTCGATTTAATGTCCATATTAAATCGAATTAATGTCCATATTAATTCGAATTAATGTCCATATTAAATCGATTTAATGTCCATATTAAATCGAATTAATGTGGACATAAAAACATGGACTCTGATTGGTCCAGAATTAATGTCCATATTAATTCGATTTAATATGGACATTAAATCGATTTAATATGGACATTAATTCGAATTAATATGGACATTAATTCACGAATTATGTCCTCTACGGCCAACCATACACGCTGCATGAAAACTGACGTAATACTAGGGGCCTAGGCCCTAGTTTAGGCCAGTTGGTAACATACATGTAGGCTAATGTAGCACGGCAGTTGCACACTCACACCTACACAGGCTACAGTACCCGTAACGTACGTATACGCCTATTATTACATAGGCCTATATATCTGTAGCTTGTCGGATGAAAGAACTTTCTAAATAGGGTAAATACTAACCATCTGAAGTCCAAAAAGCAAAACCATCTAAATGTTATGTGCATTAATCTTTACTGCTCTGTTTCTTAAGTTTGTCTTTCTGTTTTTGTTCGGCATTCGTAATTTGGTCCTCGACTTTGCGACCTTCCTTTGTATATTTCTTGTCCTCAAAGTTATGCTCCTTTTCGTGAACTTCCTTTTTCGACCTTCCTTTGCCACTAGATCCTCCTTTCACTGGTGCATCATCGTAATTATACTCCTCGTATTTATCTGCCATTTTTTAGGAAAATTATATGTTTTGTCACTCAATGTTTCCAGAAAAGCCTACATGTACATATGGTAGTTGTTGATATGATGTATGTAGCCTAAATTATAGTACAGACAGATATACATAGGCTACATTACATGTCATATGATACAGCATATAGAAATACACGTTGCACAATTTTGCAAGCATGCAAACTTGCAGTGTGTACTGATTTCAGTGTCGTACAGCTGTCTGTGTTTCATCGCGTAACCATAATAATAGTCAACCAATCTGCATTATGGTTTACGGCTAAAACTAGTAATACGGATGTAATGTAATGCCATGTCAAGCCAAATGCCCACCAAATAAGGCCTCTCACCAAAAGGGGCCTCCCACCAAACCCTTCAACTGCGTTATTAATTACTTTTTCGTGCGTGCTCCCACCCAGTAACCCCCCAAGTAAGCTGGGCCCCAGGCCTAGCTCCCACCAGCTAAATCCCGGCCTGCGTAATCATCATACCAGGAGCGTAGCTAGGATTTGATAACTGGGGGGCCCAGCACAATGTTGAGGGGGCCATATTCAA
>JAODAF010038343.1:0-11787 GCA_027574765.1 Molpadia intermedia
CCCCCAAAAAAAAAAAAACGTTTCTGGCTCGAGTTTCTGGACGAATAAATATGTTACTCCTACTTTGAAAGACAGTGCGAACGAAAAGTGGAAAATTTGTGTATCGGTTTCCTGGATATAAATTGTGAAATAGAAGACACTGTTGAGACTTGTGAAAATCATAACATTGGCAGAATGATAAATATTTAAATGTAACAGTCCCACATGGACTACATAAACACATACCACAGCACGGGGTATATGATATGTCTCTGAGGTTGCACACCACCTTTATTTCCACCATTGACTTAAACCTGATTTGTTTTGCGATCCTCGCCTTTAATAGAATGAACATGTTACCTATCTAAACTTAACATACCGTGGCTGTTTGCAACCAAACATTTCGTATTTTTTAAAGAGATATTCTCCAATAGATTACATTTTTGTGTAGAACAGGACATTACTACTACTAAGTATAACCTGTGGAGTAATATTACTAAATAGTTATATTTTCTAAATGACATCACTGTTATATTTTATAGTTTTAAGGCTATATACTAAAACATAAGCCAACTCCATCTTATGGAACCAATGGCAATATTGAAACTGAGCGCTGGTAACGGGGACCATACCGTATTGTGGGGTTATATCCTCTTGAAGTGACCATTATCAATGATCGGCACCCACCATAAAGATTATGTGCGTCAGGCCAATGTTTACTCAAAAATGCCTAAAAAATTTTAAGCAATCAGTCTTTAAGTGGCTGGATGTTAAAAACCGAAAGTAGCTTGACACAACGCGGCACCCGTAAGCTGTTGGTAAGCTGTCGGTGTGCCTTCCGTCAACGTAAAAGGTAAATGGTTGAGTCGTGTTAACCACACCGAACTTTATCCTGAATTGCTACAGTACAAGACTGGTTCCCTCCATACCGTATGTTTTATCAAGGTGCATAGCTAGATCACGTTAGCAATCACGTTAGCAAATCGTCGAAACATGGCTAGAATGCTTCGCTAATTATGTACTTGGGTTAGGGTATATTACTCTCACTTACCGTATGCATACTTGTCCCTCTTGTGTCTCATGATCTAAAAGGTCATGTTATGGAAATTTACAATGACTGTTTCAGAAACAAGTAGGCTATCACATAGTCTTGGGCCACAAATATGCCATGATAGAGGAGTTAATAGTGGTGCAGTATCTAAGGACTAATGCGCTTTACCCTATACTATTTTTCAAAATAATACAACAGAGCCAGTGGGAATAAAAATACATTTATCTGACGTCAGAATTATGTTATATATTGTGTCTTATGTCATGTTTTGGTCTTTGTCGTACTGAAGCTGGCTTGGCCTATTATTGTGTGTTACCGTATTTAACCAAATTTCAAAATTATTCGAATATGCATATAAATGACCTCATAAATCATAATATTATATATATCATTGGCATTGAGATTGTGTTGCCAGATTACTATAATACATGAAATCAAACAGCGACTGACTTAGTAATAAGTCAGTCGCGGTTTGATTTCATGTATTATATGTTTAATTATCATGTTTTAAGTACTTTCGATGCAGATCAAATATAAATTCAAAATTATAATTCAGAATTATAAATATTCAATATTCGACTGTGGCCTAACCCTTTTCCATTCAGTTGAAGAGCGACCTATGACATATGTACACGTTTTGTTTTTTTATGAGACGACTACACTAAAGTATAAGAATGTTGGTACACTGTTTCATTAACACTGGACATTTATGTACGTTTACTCAATACTGGAAAACTTTTGCCCAATTACCTATTTTTTTAATGATGGACTTTGTCATGTTTGGTAAAATTATTAACCATCTTATCATATAGAAATTGTTCAGTATTTACATAATTGGGCAATATTGTACACCCAATATTCTATGTTTTATAACGATCGTTCAACGTGACGTGTTTAGAGTGTACCTACATTAAATCTTAATTCAACTAGACGCAGTCGCTATTACAATGTGAGATCACCAATTCGTTCTTGTTTCTAAATCGTTAGTTTCCACATCACCCTAACATATGTTTGGCTTACACGTAGGCACTTTGAGATCACCAATCTTGATTACACAAAATCTTCGAAACTTTAACGCGATGGATAACTAGTCCAAACGTTTGCCTCTGACAGATAATCGAAATATATCAATTCTATCTACCGCAAGTAATCTCGTAAGCGGTATAAGTTAAGAGGTAATTAATAACGCTTGATTTCCCATGATACTTTGACAAAATCGAAAATTAGTAACAAAAGAAGTAAAAATATATAAGGCCGGCTTACCTGTTAAAGTCTGGTTAAAGTATCTGGGCGCAAATTTTAACTATCCGGATCATTGCTTCGAGTAAAAATCAAACTTCGTGATTGTTCAAGCGAGTTATAGAATGTCGAAGTTAGCGAGTTTGTCGTCAATTTCTTCGACCTGTATGTCAAGAGCGCTACTCGAGTACAGTTTGTAGGTAATACAGTTTGCAAACTTTGAAGTATTGCCAGATTGCTAATGCTAGGAAAGTAATAAATCAATCACCGTTTACTTTATCTGTTTATTTATCGATCCGAACAAGGCACTTTCAATGCAGATCGAATAAAAATTGCTACTGTTGAAAAAGAAAGAATTTTGAGACGTTGAAGCCACATTGATCATACAGTTTGAGAGCTTGTCAGATGATAGATTTAAATCGATTGTGATATATTCCTTTCTGTTCAGACGAAGCGTGACAGATATATGAGATAAGTCAAAATAGACGCCTGTTTTCCAAGGAATATAACAGAGAAAACGGCAAATAACCCGTCCCGTGTTCATGGAATATAAAATGTGATTTATGTTGAAATAATGCAAAATAATGTACAGTACACATATACAGTATACATTAAAACCTTTTTACTTCAAATTAAATTCCATTGTGACGTTATATGTGTAACTTGTTTACTTAATTATGGTATCCTCCTCGACAGTCGACAATTACCTACAAGCTTAAAATCTGTTATATTTGGCATGAAGTATAACCAAGTAATTATTTTACAAGTTTTTTTTAAAAAGTATTTATTTAAATGTCCCAAAACCTCTTTACACATTCTCGGTCGTTGCGCAAATTTGGTCCACAAACACATCCTTAGCATATTTGTGGATCAAACACTAATTAGTTATGGTTTCCATTTTACTGGTGTTAAATATATTGTAACCATGTACATATATAATAGATGAAATTATTAATTTGTGTGTTTAACATCTGGACATTTCGTGGTGTTACTTTGCGACTTCTGTCAAAGCTTAGTAGGTAGGCTCAGTGCTATTTACTTTCAACATTGGTAAATGTTTTAAAGCAACCGGCATTATTGTATTTGCAGACTGTATTTGTAACGTAGGCTAATACTTACATTATAATTTTGACATGGTGTCATCTTTGGCATCCTTGGTCAATAAGTCAGTGACAATCAATATACTGATGATGCCTTTTTAACCAAAATACGAATTGCACGCTTTCCTGCAGTGTAGAAGTTCGCGACAACAATGATGGCATCAATGCGAGTGCCGTGTTTCAGCGTACCGTATTGGTTAAACCTTCTTAAATCTTCTCAGCCGTTTAAGTCGATGGAAGGGGATCAGAATACAAACACGTCTTTACAGGTTCACGCGAACTCAAACCTGAAAATAATATCCCGGATTTTCGAGCAAGTCATCAGAGAATTCCAGTGATTGCATTGACGTTAGCAGCAGCCTACGGATGCCGCGTCGAACCATGCTATTTCTAAAATTTCCGAACGGCCGTTGATCTAGTTTTGCACCCTCTACACTGATTGGTACTGGAAGGGTTATGGGCATGTGTGGTGTATATTGCTTTAGGATAGTGATTGAATATTTGTCTAGTGGCACATATTTCATGGTTGTTCGTAAATTGTAAAATCCTTGTACCAATATTATCTTAAGTGGTATGTGAAGCTATATTGAGTTACAATGCTGCACGTTTATATAGTAATTCCTATATTATTATCATTTATAATTATTTATGATCGTAGAAACCAGAAGCAGCACATACTTCCCTCGTAATGAGTTCCCCCAAAGCATCATCGAGTGGAGAGTCTTTCTACAACACAAGCGCACTGTAGGATTAATAGTTATCTATTTATTTCTTGTGTCTTTCCGAATATATTGAATGGTCATCGTTCTATCTTCTCAATACACATTATCATTTAGAGGATGCTATCTTAATCAATCTTAATCTAGGATACTATCTTTGATCTCGTAAAATCGATTTATGCTTCATTAAAGTTGTAATACCCCGAGAAATGGTAATGATTGAAATCACTTTTAACGATCGAGATGAAAGAGAGAGAGAGAGAGAGAGAGAGAGAGAAGAGTACCAATGTAGTGCGCTTGCGCTATAATGCGTTGATGTATACTTGAATAACCATTATTTAACCATTCCAGTTCGGAGCAGGGTCAAGAGCGCATACCGGATCGACGGTCGGTCTAAAACTGGATAGTAGCATCGCTCGAAGGGGCATCCGATGGGTCTTGACCATCTGCTAACGGACAATGGTATTCCTCCCTTGTGTGGCTGAAGTTTTGAGGTGACCGTGCAAATGTGCTATAGCGTGCAAATATGCACTCGTCGTACTTGAAGGGTTAATCCTTCTTGTACGGAGCAGGATCGAAGACGCAAAACCGGGTCGACGGTCGGCCGGAAACTGGATAATAGCATCGCCCGATGGGTCATCCGTATAGGCTCTTGACCACCTGATAATTGACAATGGCATTTCTTCCCTGTGTGGCCGAATTGTCAGATAAAATGGTGGATTTGTTGCTAGGCACTTATGCAATATCATTATTTACAGTACCTGTTACAGTGAGTTAACTTACTAAGTAGTCTGCGTCAACTTAGGCGAGAAAAGATAGACAGAGAGAGAGAGAGGTAGAGCAGTCCCAAGGTGTACCACGATCAAATAAATCCAGGTACGACGCTATTGAAAATATCCAAAAATGTTTTGAAGCACAAAATCGATATTAGAATAGAACAGTACTGTTGAACAAACAAATACGTTGATTTAAAAATACAAGAAGGCAGAATATAACACAATCCTTCGCAGTTAAATAACAATAATAATTTTCGACTTTGATTGAAAATATATCTTCCTCTGCTGTTTGACCGATTTTCGAAAATATAATGTAATCATCCATAGTCCTATAGGCGTTATGGTTCCAGGAATGATTACGTCGATTATTCAACAAAAAATTCTCTAGACGTGTTAAGGCTCATTTTGTAACAAAATTCGACCCATTTTGTAATAACAATCGACCCATTTTATAAAAAACTAAGGTACTGTACCCATTTGTAATTGAATAATGAATAATTGAGTGATGACTATGCCGACAATGACAAACGTCGTTTGTTTTTAAACTGTTGGCATCAATGTGTACTATTATTCCAAATGTACCAAATATATACTTGGTGAATTAACGTGTGCTATAGACAAGCGCCACATAGTTACACATATATACACATCAACACACTAACGTATATCTCGTATAGCGGACAGTCTTTACAAATAGTATTTAATCAAATTATGTATGTATCTATGTTTTACGGCTCATTTGTAACACGAAGGTTTAATAGCGTCGTCTATGGTCGTCTGTTTATCCAATTGTGGAGCACTGGTCCCTGTTCCAATAATCATATGCTGAGTAACACGAGTAAACGGGAATGATACAGATGCAAGTATTTGGCTTGCCACTCCCGCGGCTGATAAGCGAACGCATAATTGATGATTTAATGAGCTATTAATTAGCCCTTCAATCAATCACCCATTCAATCGATGTCATCAATGTCAAACTATACCATACGGTACTTAATACGTATAGAAAGGTAAGCTTATTACAAAGTGGTGTTGTACCTTATTACAAATTGGGGCCGTCTGGGCTTATTACAAAATTGGCCTGTTTTTATTACAAAGTGGGTACCTATTACAAATTGGGCCAGTTTCTTATTTCAAAATCGGTAGGTTAGTTTATTACAAAATAGGTCGATATTTATTACAAAATGGGCATCTCTTACAAATGGGTCGATTTTTATTACAAAATGGGCACCTATTACGGGGGTGCTGGGGGCGCCCCGGTCAGAAACCTGCCTTAATCGGGCAGAAATTTTGTCTCAGTCGGGCAGAAAATTGGGCCGTTGAACATTTTTTACAGGGTTCTGAAATCGGGCAAAATGTCACCGCCCCCCTTAAGCACAATGGTCCCCTACGGCCATGAATTATGGACAGAGTATAAAATAAAATCACAACACATACGAAGTACTCAAATCTGTCGAAAGTCGGGAGATTGGTTGGAATGGTATAGACTTACAAGTGCTAACGTATATTTCCGGCCAGAGATACTTAAAGGGATGATGAATATGGGTAAGCTCATTCAATTAACTACGTATATTTAAGTACGTATGTCAGTTTGGTCCAACTATTACCAGCTGAACCCACAACATAGGCCTACTCAAAACCCACTCTAGGGCCCAAACTGGCGGCCCATATAATTGGTTATCTATGATGGTTATTCCTTACACATTGCCAGAACAAGTCTGTCAGTTCGTATCACATTTTATTAAATCAACCATCATCGTCACAACTTTCGTTATTGCACAGTGTGTGGATGTCCAGTTAGTTTAATTTGTGTCTAGACACGGAGTGCTAATTGGATCATGGGTGAGTGCTTGTCAAACTCCCGAGGGCATAATAAGCAGGGGACATTTCTGATTTGAGTAATTCTATTGGAACCCGTGTATTTGATGGAAAACACTGGTTTGGAGACCAGATTTCTATTAGCTATAATTTCCGTCATGCCAACTGTAGCAATGTGCAGACGAGATAATGCTATAACTGCAACCATCAGTAGCGAAACCAGATAGTGTGGCTACCGCGACAACACGTCACAAAGCTCAGCGGGGCCAAGCCATCATTACCGTAGTTCGACGTTAAGGTGAAAAGAAGCACACTGTAAGAGAAACGACGATTAGATTAAACAGAGAAACAGAGGTTTCGTTTAAGATAATGTACCACGTTAGTGACGTTACCAAGCCACTCATGCACTTAAACATGCAGTTTGCAAATAAGGAACTAACTACGGGGAGTTGTTGTTCATAGACACAAATTAGAGTGATATTTCAAGCGGGACGTCAAATGACTTATTTATCGAACATTGAACTATCTGAAGTATTAGTTTTACCATTGCGTGCTATACGCGGTACACTTATCCTAGATTCTCATCTATGTTGCGCAGTGACGTAACGTTTGTAACATGTATGGTGATGTATGATTGTTTTATCGTACGCCGTAAATATATACAAAGGTGTTAATAATGTGACAGTATACATAACGTTGGTTTAAAGTTTTTACTTTACTGAATTTGTTTACACGAAAAACCTATAAACCTTCTTCGGCGCTCTTAGATATCGACTTAGTGAAATTACTGTCTCGATGTTTGTAACATTTGTCATACAGTGCTAAGATGGTTGATTGAAAGTTTCAACTCGATAAGTTAGCAAAAACTTAAAGACATCCAGCACGTTTATTCAATAAACAAACAATACATCATATGCATAATGTCAAGTACATATATACATCGAACAACATGTACGAACACATTACACAAGCCAGCGAGTGACAGCTTGGGCTATTGAAATAATGTATCACTGTTTTATTACTTGAATATATCGCGCCGAAACTAAATCACTGGCCGACTACATGTAAGTTCATATGTTTGTCATAAGATTATATAACATAGGACTATATAACAGCTTATATCGAGTCAAATGTTAAAGTCGAAGTACCAGTACAAGGCTTGATTGGATGCCCTTCCTGATGGTTACTGAACAATTAAACGACTGGTGAATTGCATCGCGTGTGTCATTTCTCAGCAACGTAAGTCTCACTTAGGATAGATTCTACAAAGCCTCAAATATATTTCATCGTGAGATGCCTAGACTGTAGAAAACAATCGGATAACAAAAACGAAGACTTGGAGAATGAATGTTCATCGTTATTTGGCTATTGTGCCAATTGTAAGTTACTTGTCGTTTTTTCATTCTCTGAATGACACATTTTTTATTTTTAAGCCCCGGCACCATCATTTCTGGCTTGCTAGATTCTAATACATTTTAAGAAATTACTAGCACAAGAGAAGCCGGTACTACACAGCCTAACACGATAAAGGAACTCTTATCCATATGTTTATCGTATATCCTAGTGTTACTGTGTTACCATAATACAGACAAGTGTTGTGTTGTTTTTGCAAATTGACGGTACTTTTAATCATTACGGTAACTTACCAACGACTTGTAATAAAAAATAAACCACTTATTCGCCAATATAAATTCAAATAAATGTCTTGCAAATTTGTCCAGGTCAGTATATATATATATATTAGAATCATATTTTGTGTAGTTGTGATTCTTTTTAACAAGTAATTATCGGTATATAGGAAATGTTATACTGTGCTGTCCGTTTGTGTTTCGAGTAAAACATGTTCACGAAAGGGCGCGTTCAATGACAAGCGTGTTTACTAAGACCTGAAAGAATATGAGCGTTGACCCCATTGTTTTAAAAAGCTGACCGTAAAATTCGAGGAAAGTATAAGCATATATACATATATATATATAAGTACTAGAACATCAGGAATATTCGCGGTCACCTATGTAATGCTTTTAAATAGGATCATACTAACATCGAGAAAGGACGTGTTTAGTGATATGATTATATTTGGATAATCTACGTCAACTTTCCTGGAACTATACCGATTAGGACCTGGTATATTAATTAAAAGATATTTGACATTTAAAAAATCGGTCTAACAGCATAACTATTTAGAGGACCTTTCAGGTAACGTCGAAGGTTGGTATTGTCTAACTATTAGCTGTCTTGCCATTCTGTCGTCCTGTTTGTGCATGTATATTTCTTGACGTTATAATGTTGAGGATTACTTTAGCCTACGTGTTTGAGCTGCGATCTGACATCGATACATTTGGTGCTTCAAAATATATTGTCGGATTTCTTCACTTGCCTTGTACCAGACCTTATATCATCGCGCCACACCGTGGAAGCGCTGCTCCAGAGTATTGAGTTGTATTGACCTATATTGTAAGTGATTATCAACAATTAAATAAAGTAGAAGCATAACTTTCCTCTTATTTCGTCCGTTTTGTACAGGACTGGTCGTTCTTCGTTGTTAAAGGCGGTGTAATCATTTTAGATAAAGCACTCATACTATTTAGCTAATTGAATAAAAATGACATATAATTCACCTGATCACTGGCGGCTTGTACGATACACTTTCTACATTTTCTTCTTGTTATAATGACGCGTCTAAAGGGAAAGAATTTTTGAAGGTTCGAGTCCTGCTCGTGCTCAATTTTCCACAAAATTCTTTCTCTTGTTCATAAAGGCAAGGTGCCAGTACTTGGTAGAATTTCTCATTAATATATCGACTAAAATCTGCAAATAAATCAATTCCTTTCATTAGATATATATATATGTATTAATGATATAAAAATCCCCCCTCATACAGTGAATCATGGTTATGCTACTAGTATCATCCATCATTACCATACCCCCACGGAATAAAGAAGTGATATAAGATGGAAAGATTCTCTAATTATATTTCATACCAGGCAATATATATGAACATTCCCTAACAAATAATTGCTTGCCTGTATAGGAAATTATATCTGTCTTTTTTTATTTCCTTAATTATTGATTTGTAATGTTATTAAAATTGATCAGCTTATTTAGGTGTATTCACCCCCTTCCCATCAAATTAATCAAGGTTTATAGATGGATAATTCTCTGCATTAGAGGGCCAAGTGTCCTCTGTTATGTTGGTCACCAAATTAATAGCCAGTAGTTCAATTTCTGAATTTAGTAGCTAATCGAATGGCATTAATTCTCTTACACAGAATTACACAGTTACACAAACCAACCACTCCACATACTTACAAGGACAAATTATGTTCCTTTGGCTTATTTTTGACCAGTAAAAGTGACATTTTTGTTCTTTTCTTGCGTAGGACCATCTCTGCAACCATTGTTAATGATGTCATTAAACCTATGAAGAAAATCTTGGATACAAGGGCCAAAGGAAGAAAATCCGTGAGTACAATATTAACTCTTATATAACCAGCCTACATCTACAGTGCAACACGTCTTTACTTGTTGACGCGGACCTCGTCACTGCGCTGCTTACCGGCTCTTTTGGGCATGTACCCGGGTTACCCGACCGTGAAGCTATTACGTAACCCGGAATGTGCCCACAGAGGACGAAGGCGGCACCCTCAGGGGTCTGTGACGGCCCTGTTGCGAAAATCGCAACACTGGTAGTCTAAGGGTTAAGCTAGAGTTTCAATTCTTGAAATATTGAAGAAGAAAATTATTTTAGGTCAAATATTGAAGAACAATTCAAGTTAGAAATTTACAGATTTTTAATGTCATTGAGAGAGTTAACTGATGGTCTCAGGACTAGGAGGGTATCACGTCTGACTCATTTTCACCAGACCACTGATCAAGAAGAGCAAGTCCATAAAGCCCGTGTTCATCCAGGATCGTTTTTATGAGCCTATGCTCAAGCTTATGAGTTGGTTCCTAATCCCAATTCAACTGTCGTCATGGCAATATAAATTATTTCAACCCTATATTCTGCATTCCAGACCTTTATCTTTGCTAGTTATTTTGATGAGATAGTGAACACACCCAAGGAACGACTCACCCAAAGGTGATCTTAACAAAATAAGCGAAGCCATTACATTGTAACTAATGGTATAGGGTGTAAATGACTAATTACCTTCTAGACTCAAAGTCCATGGTTGTATTGTGTTAACATCTGTGCTAATACCTTCCTGTTATTAATAAGTAACTCTGTATACCGTCAGCAGGTTTTAATTTAAAACCAGAAATTATTTACGAAAATTAATTGAAGAGCTGCCGGCATATAAGGAGATATTGCAGAGTTTCGGGTTGCAGAACGTGAGGACAATGTGCGAGAGGGTCCGTGGCAAAATTGATTGATTACATCATGCTGGTATTCCAACCAGTGTTTCCAATCGAATACACTGGTTCTGGTGGTACTAACCAAATCAGAATTAATCCCCTGGTTATTGTGCCCTCTGGACTTTAACAAGCATTTACCCCTCATCTAATTAGCACTCAGTGCTACACCCACTGACTCACCTAACTGTTAGCTGCCCTGTGTGTGTTTATTAGGAGAACACAATCAACTTGGGAGTTGTGTCTTGCAGCTTCATAATGGAAGAATGGAAGATAAGTACTGACAGATAATAGACACGGTTTCTACCAAACTCTCAATTCCCCGACTATGACCGCGGTTATCTTTTAGACGTCTTCATAAAAGAATGTGAATATGTAAGTAAAAATTTAATTGACTGAGGAGATCCCAAACGATCCTTTAACTTGTGTACTTGGACCAGGCCCAATGGCAAAGACATTTAGAAATAATCCCCCAGCTAATGTAAGCCTCCCTTCCTCCTAAAAATGTTCAAGTGTTCAAATTCAGTTTCTGAGAGCTTTCTATGCCATCTGACCTCACGCCCATGGTACTAATTTATTATCTCATCACCCCATTAGGGGGATGAGATATTGTAGTTAATTGGCTGTTACACATTATTTTGGCCTCATCAGTTACCATAGCAACAGTTGCCATGATAATGTTTTTCATCATGATTTGTCCGGTCACAGGGGGTAACCCATGGTGAGGTACCCATGGGTGACCGATAATCCAC
>JAODAF010038453.1:0-11783 GCA_027574765.1 Molpadia intermedia
CGAGAAGAGAGAAGAACCCTACCGTTAGTAACGTTATAGGCCTAGTTAGGCCTATATCGTTAAAAGGGCCAATATATAGTAGAAACAGTTCACAACTTAAAGGCGGCAGAATTGAAAGGATCTCGTACCTTCCTCACCCCGGATAAAAGAAGAACTATTTTAATTAATTATTCAATTCGATCAATATTCAACAAGATGGAGTCGCAACCTATTCGACATAGTGGAGGAGCTCTCCTTACAGCTCAATATTTTTTTACATTATACCTCATTACACCCAACATAACACCCAACATAACAAGATTAGAATCTGCTCAGGTCCGGATTTACCTTTTCCAGGGCCCTGGCCCAGGGTGAACTTTAGGGCCCCATCTCCTGGTCAGATATATTTACTGATACTTTGATTTGTGGAGACCTGTGAGATTTGTGGAGATGCATGAATAGGCATATGTGTGACATCTGTGGTACTGCCATATATAACACATGTAAATACATGAGTCATTCACAAGTTCACACGCGCATTTGGCATCATTGGCACATCTTGGTTTTAGGGTGGCCTAGAAAAAAAGTTGATCTTCGCATATAGACCGCACATAGAAGATAGTACAGATTGAGACTGTACATTTTGGTATAACAACCTAACATTGGCAGCGTTTCTGAGGCACACATCCAACACCTCGTTCCTTCAATCAGTGCTCAAATATTTTCATGAAAGCGAGCCTATTTTCAAGTACGAGGCGGGGGCTATATTTTGAGCGGAAATTCGTTAATATAGATGGTAACAGATTGGTCTGATTAGTTTTTAAAATGCAGTTGAATCACGCTTCGCAGAAATGTGGGGGTTCATATCCATCCCCATCCTCCTGAGCCCGCTCCCCCGTCTCCGCCGTCCATGATTTCACTCTTGGTTTGAGGTGTATAGGGGCTCCGCAGTATTTATACTCCCACATTGCTGGAATATAATCACTTGTCTGGTACCCGAGGTGAAGCTGGCCTGCTTGTGCACCCATAGATGTCCTACTTATATACTGTACCTCCTTGCAACTATATATCATGATTGCCAAAATTAATTCTCCTCGTGACGACGCGGTTGTGAGGTCAAAACCAAACAAACTAAGCAGCCTGTCGTTTGGTAGTCTCTTGGGATTACTACCCAGGCGAAAAATACCAGATAATAAAACAGATTATAATTAATATTATTAATTAGATGTCTACATGCGTGGCCATGTGCATATGCATTTTGCAGAAATCAAACTAGTCAACGTAGCACTAGCCATACAATGGAATCATGCCTATTTCGTAATTTTATAAACAGAAGTACAAGTTCATTATTTTTTATGATTATAGTATGATGTAGCGATATTGGGTGGATGAATGTTTTTTTTCCAGTGGATAATATTAAGCACATACAGTAGGCCAATGTCTGAGTGTAAAGTTTATGTTTCCATGGCAACTATTGGAAACGACGGATTACTCCAAACCCATACCGTGCGTGACGTCAGATTTCTATCAGTCTATAGATTTGCATACATGTTGGGGTACGAGTGACCCATCGGATATATGTTGTAGTTAATTGTGGAATCGATTGTCAAAATACCAGACCCCACATCCACCCATATATGTCCATCGTTTCATATTCATACATATGTCTTATGTCTGATTAAATTATTCAATCAACAAACCATTTTAAGTGAGTCACACATGCACCCAGCGTCCTTTTAACTGATAAATAAAAATCACTTTCACTGAAAATATTTCGCCATTAAACTATAGATTGTCAAATAAAGTGCAGATGGCCACGTTACAGAAATAACCTACATCTCAACGGGAAAAATTCACTCCCCTTCTTATTTATAATTGAAAGAAAATAAACACTGGGAGTCGTCAGCGATGGTGTCTATTCTTATTCTGGTTTAAAGCAGTAAGCCTATACTTACGTCTAATTAAAATAGTTTGTATAGACAATAACTCAACTAAAGGGACTGTTGTATGTTTATCATCCTTACTTAGTGTATATATGTACCGTAGTGAGTAGATGAACCTTTATAAGTGTGATGTTCATTCCATCCACACCAAGAAGGTCACAGGACCGATAGTGAAAAACTTAAGTAGTCCTACAAAACGCAGTAACCAACCGTTGGAATGTATTCATACTTTAAGTTTAGTTGGGACACCAACGATTTACGTTATGAAGGTTGACATAGTATTTGTGATACTTATAGACTATAGGGCATACTGCTTAAACATGTTCAAAAATGACTTCTTGTAATCCCCAAATTAGGGCAAGTGGGAATTATGCTTTTTGAATAGGCCAAATGAGCCTAAGGAAGAATATGTGTGTTCCCACATCCAACTCGGTCACATTACTACGTAATTATAGCTTACAAAATGATAAAAAATCGTGTTTTTAGCTTAAAATCCAAATGCGTGATTATCATATAAAATCACAAAGTGCGGGGAAAGAAAACTATAAAACGGGTTTTGGGGGATTGGCACCGTGCAAATACAATAAAAGGCTCTGACACTAAGATAAGGAGTATACATAATTAGGGAAGGGGTAAGGTAGGGGATTTATTTCAGTAATTTTGTGTAACGCCATCACTTATGTCACGGGTGTCCACTGTGCACAGATACACAGTTTATATTGGGAAAAGTAGGGACATGGACCATACAGGGAAATAAAGACTAAAATACGATTAACCCCTCCATGTCTATTAGCGTGTTAAATTACTCATAGAAGTAGGCTAGCTCTTTGCTCTTTTTTAAGCTGCGGTTACAGTAACAAACATGGCATTAAAGTCTGCAAATGATGATGTCTTATCAAAATCTCTACATTAATGTTATATACTTTGATGTGTTAAAAGATGTATTCTAAAACTAATCCTTTGAAATTTACGTTGTTCTTCAATTCCTAAATTAATTTTGGCTTCAAAAAAGATTAAATTAATTTAGTACTGAAGGTCTGCATACTGCATACCCAGCGATCTCAACTCCCCCACTTTCATCGTAAACTTCGTCAGGCCTGTCAGGTACTTGCAAATTGGCGCAGTTTTTGCATTCACACAACTCTGTACATGTCAATCCCAAAGAAACGCAACACCGATCATCGCCATCCATTGGCTTGCACTTTGATTTTTTACATGAACAGCGTGAAAGTTCGAGGATGCTTTGTTGGGCTGGTTGCATTTCCATCCAGTCTATTCCTAGATTGCCGTCGATTAACTTCCAGCCATGTCCAATAGGTGATGGTATTTCGGGGCACTGTTCGAAACTGCGTTTACATATAACTGACTGAAAGTTCGCCCGTTGGATGTGCTTGCGCAGAGCGTCGTGGTTAGGTGGCATAACGTTTTCAGTTCTAGTAGACTGAGAGAACATGGCATATCTAGCATCATTGACATGGCTGTAATCGTTCTGGCTGTAAAGTTTACAGACAAAATTTTCGAGGGAAGAATAAAGTTCCTCTGCAATTTGGAAGGAATTCCCAAGGGACTGGAAAGCATGACAAAACTCTGGATGTTGCATTATTAGTTTCATTGCCTTTGTCTTGCCTTTACCATAGAAAGCGCTAACTGAGTCGCATCCAGTGAAGATGTGAAGCCCAATGATTGCTCTGGCTATGTCGTCACCCAGATGTTCTCGTATCGTCTGTAAATGTATGGTGCGCATGTTTTCATCTCTACCAGTGTTAAAGTAGAGCTGCGAATTTCCAAGTTCAGAAGCAAGTGCAATACCAATGACAAAAACATCAGTGTCTGGACTTTTGATGACGATACTGTTGCTGCAAGATTTGCTGATGTACTTGACGTGCAGAAACATCCTAGTATCGGCTTCTTCGTGTGTGCAATGTAGGTCTTCAATGTTCTGAGTATAAACTATTCCATTTTGTACTCCAATGGTATTGCAGTTTTCCCCATGTGAAACAAAAATTGTAACCCCATTGAAAACTTCCTGATCACATCTGCTCCAGGTCTCAAACAAAAACTTTGCCAACTGTTCTTTGTTGTAACCGTTTGACAGAAACTTTTTCCACTGTCTTGGTATCGGCTGTTCTGGTTTTGATATTTTTATTCTTTGCGTGCCAGTTACTGCACGGCGTTTCCGTTCTGCCCCTTTTATGCTGCAATCTGGATAGGTATCTGTAACAAAGTGGACCGAATTGGAACCGTTTCTCTTTGCCAAATATACTAGCTGTGTCAGCACCTTTTTTGCTAGTTGTCCCATGTTTACAGGCATGGACTTGGGGTTCATCTGTTGAAGCATCGCCATCCCATCGACTATCCACACACTGTTTAGAGGTGTTTCTAGGAGCGGAGATTTATCTGGTTCACTTTCCAAGAAATGGAGTAGCCTCGCCTTGTTTGTTTTAACGAGCGAACCATCAAAGGAAGCTATTGCTGGTGGGTATGGACTCAAAGAATATGACATTAAATTTTTGATATTGACGTTACGAACCTGACCAATAATGACAAGCCTTGCCAGCAATTCGCGGTCACTTTTCAGTGTGATGTCCTTACCCTTGACCTTCAACTTTGGTTTGTTAACATCTGAGAAGGTTTTCAAATTCATTCTCTTTATCGGTTTGTTTAGGTCAAATTCGTTGCCCTGAAGTCGCGTCTTGGCAAAGTTTAGGAAAACTTCTTCACCCCTTGCCTGTGCATTGAGGAGGTCTATTTGCACTTCAGGTGAAGCGACGATACCTGATGACAAATGGACGAGATCTGTTACATCTGATTCAGGGTCGTTCTCAAAGGGATTCACCATGCTATTAATAGTACTCATAATGCTCCTCACATCATGTTCATCCTTGGTCATCCGACTTTCTGTAAGGTCTGTTCTTTTGGCGACATTATGTCCTATACCCGCCATTTCTTCGCATGTTCGTGTGATAGCTGCTCGTTCGTGGTGTGCTCGTATCCATCGGTTACTTGCCCCTTTGGCTGTCGTAAACCCCTTCATACCCCCTCTGGTTTTGGAATCCCTGTTGACCGTCTGCTCAATCGTCATATCGCAAGCAACCATTGAAAATCCGTGGGTTTCCTGTCGTTGTACTGCAAAGTTTCCTCTTTCCAAATTATGGTGAATGAAGGGGTGTGATGATTGCAAATTCTTCATTTCAAACCAGTAAACCGGCAAGTAGCGGGCATAATTAGTTCGATTATATGCAAACATATATGGTATCAGGGCACGTGCTGATGCAAGGTGTAGGAGCCAATCTCCTTCTCTTGTAGCTCTGGTGAAAAGTAGCACATTTTCGACCATATCCAGGTAGAATGACCAAAAGGCAAATGTTGCACTGGAAGTACCATTGGAAATGAAATTGCGGTAAGCTCTCATCATGTCCTGAAATTCACCTGTTTCAAATGTACTGGAATATGATTGCAATGGAAATGCCATATGTAGAGATTTCACCATCTCTGAATACTGGTGAACCGTATCATCAGGCAAGGTCTGCAGAAAACTCTGCCATCTTAGTCGATGAAGCGCCTCAGCCATGAGCTTGTGACATCGGATACTTCTATTGTAATGATGTCCATTCATAGCACCATTTATAGATCCAGGTGAAAGGACCTCCGCCTCTATTAAGACGTCTTCAAGCCCAGCATCACCATAACGCTTCCCTATACAGGCCAATGCTGTCATTGTTGTATGAAATGCCCCGAGACGGATGACAATACGGTCTTGAAACAGCGGTGTTTGCCATCGGATAGTTTGAGCTTTTGCATAGATCGCTTGATCAACTACAACTACAATCGCAGGTAGGTTCAACTGATTTGCAATTTCAATGCTTCGATGCAGAATTGTGTTAACTACGTTGAGATCTGTCGGGCTCGAATCCACCACTGGCAGATACACGATTGTAGCTTTATCTGGGATAGTCGTTGTTAAGAGCTGGTTAAAGCCAGTCCATGACGGTAGTAGCCGTTCATTTGCACTCTTGACCAGATAGAATGCCGCATCCTTTCTCCTATATTCTTGCATTGAATCAATGTGCTGCTGAAGACTTAAACTGATATCTGATGGAAATATGTCTGGCGAGGTCTTTTTGGCACCACTGAAGACAACGATTTTGTCGTCAGGAGCAGGCATTGAACGTTGCCTTGTCTTCTTCATCTGCTGCTTTGGTTGTGTTGCCGTCGACTGTTCTAGTTGCGCTTTCGAGTGCTGAATGGCAATTCCATTGGTGTTGTGTGTAGTTCCTTTGCCTGAGAGTGTCTGCTCACCGAAGTCATTATTGTCCCAGACAAGAGTTGTGAAAGTTGCCTTCCTTAAATTGGAAGGAACAAGTTTCCCGCTTGTGTTTATGTCAAGCTGGGTCAAAGCAGTATCGTGTTCTAAAACAGAAGTGTGAGACACACTATATCCAAAACCATTTAGAATGCCTATTAGCTGTGCTGACCCACTGAGGTGCCTCACAGCCATACCCAGGCTGGAGTGTTTAGGCATTACTTTCTTACCCTTGGATGCCAGATATACTATATCCTGAGCAATTGTAAGAATACGTCGGTTCTCCATGTCACTCACACTAACAAATTCCTCTTCTACTGGGTCACTAGAAGCTCCAACCATCCAAGCTAAGAAGTTAAACAGCTCAGTTGGTATTATTTTCTTGCATGCACTAATAGTCAAATCAGAGGATGTCGGCGGCCATGATAAAGCGTCTGATTGGATGTTTGCTATAACCTCTTTTAATGCTAATGCCGAATCATAACGTTCCCTCAGTGATGATACAGGGACAGACGCAAATATGTGTTTTAGTTGTCCTTTGTTGTCATTTTCATAAACAGAAATGCTTTCTTGACTATCGGTGTCTGTATCGAGATCTGTTTCTGCCTCTTCTGCTAGTATTGTTGCTTCCTCGATAATTTCCTCGGCAGACAAATTGTCCACGTAAACTATTTCACTTTGGTATCGTCTACATGGCTTAAGGAAACAGATCTGTGGGTATTTCTTTTGAAGCCGTTTTTTCAAGTTCCATGTTTTATATTTGGAGGAATCCTCGTGCTCAAAATCCTTCACAGTCTTATCAAATATTTTCTTCAACTTAGTTGACCGAAGAATTTCTTTTTTTTGAATGATTCTGATTTCAATCACATTGTGACAAAAGTATTCAAAAGCTATGGGGTATAGATTAGCGGGACCGCTTTGTCCTTCTGGCGAGGTCACTTCCCTTGACAGAGGGCGTATGTACGATTTGTGACAACTCCTATGATAACACACTTCAATAGCAACGCAATCACGGTTTTCAATGTGTGTGAGTATTCCGTGGTCCTGTTTGAGTCTCGCTGCCTCTAACAATTGTCCGCTATTTACTAATTCACACTGGGTTAGGGGTTCTCGTTGTTTCTTCTGAGTGCAGTCTGTGATCCATTTGTTTCCTCGACAAATGATGCATACCCTAGGTAGTATATGAGTTGATCTAGACGGCTGGTGTATACCAAATGTATCTCCTGATCGCATGGTCCGTCTTGACTTTGGAGCAGGTGAGTGATCCTGAGAGCTGGATTGGTGAGTTTCATTGTCTGAAATATAGAGAATGATAAAATACCTATAAAAAGAACGTCAGGGACACTTTGATTCATATGCTTTAGCTTTATTTTGAAGCCGGGATAATGAATAGTTTAAACGTACACTGCATACAACCAAAGGCTAAACGTAAGAGTTTGAAGGAAATCCATTTCACGAAAATATATCGCAGACTATAATGCTTAATGTGCAGCGCCGCCAAGAGCCGACCCGGGCCCGGGTACAAAATATAAATACGGCCCATGTGGGAAGGGGATGGGATTTTCGAATGACAATGGAAGAGCGTATTTTATTACATATGCCCGCATGACTGCATGAGTACCTACCAACACTACCATCCCTCAGGCACCGTAGCATAGTTACTACACTATGTTTTTTTATTTATTTTGTATTTAAAAATATAAATAAAAAAATAAAAATAAATGTTAAGTGCGCCACTCATCTCGCATTGTACTTCATAACAAGAAGAAAAAATATATATACGCACTCACTAGAATAGGATTATTGAGGGGTGGCTGAATATAAGTAGCTCAAATAAATTGACTTTGATGAGGGATCCTCATCTATTGGTCAGCGAGTGAACACATACACCTGTTTTCATGTGACGTACGTGCAATCACCTCAAGCATTGACGGTACCACCGTACCAGTGTAAAATAATATGAGGGTCAAGCAATTTTCGTCAGATTGTTTAACTATTTTATTGCGTGCATTCAATCATTGTTCCGGCATGGAGAGGTTTACATGTACACTTAAGGCTAAATCAATAGGCAGTAATCAATAAACATTTCAAGACATTAATTTTCTTAATAATAAACAAACAAACAAAGAGAAAATAATTATTTACTTTTATTTACATATTAAATTGAAGGAAATGAAAGGCGACAGCATAATAGGTTTGACCATATACATTAACTGAATTATCTCCAAAGCCGTGAAAGAAACCATATTCGCCCAAACTAACATTAAAGTAATATATCTAAACTACCTAAGGAAATTAAAGGGACTGTTCAGGATAAAAAAAAAAGCCGGCGTTAACCGCACTAGACCCCTGGTATTCAAACCAGGCCCGTAGCACTTTTTGGCCATTAAAAATAATAATAACAAAACAAATATTTTAAAAAAATAAGAAGAAGAAATGCCAGTATTTTCTGAGGTAATACCCCATTGCTAATTATTACGCGGTTAATTCATAAGATTTTGAAACACTATCCCCAACCAAACTTAGTGCCACCGATTTTCCGCGCCAAAAATATTAAAATTCCGTGTTGGGATTTGGAAATTCCGTGTCTCAAATTTTTAATTCCGTGATTTTCCGTGTTCACTCATATTGCACAATAATGAATGTAAATTGCATTGACTTGTGTGTTACGATAAACTAATAGCCTAGCCATCCCGTGAGACATGTAACATGTAACATCAATAAAAACAACTATGCAACACCTGTATAAAGTTTAACCAGAAAGCCAAAAAGTGATTCCTTGCCTTAAATGCAGGATTGTATTGTTTAAACCTCTAATATGTTGATGTAGTAATAAAATGAGTTAATTATTAAGTTCTTGCACGCATGATGCAGAGCATTCATTCCATTGATAAGATTGGCATTATATATGTAGCCTCATTATCAAGTTCAGTGTTTGAAGAATATACATACCAACCATAAGATTAATCCAAGTTGGCATTATTAAGTTAGCCTGATTAAAAGAATTTTGCAATTTGACCTCTGTTGACCTCAAATGACATTTGACCTCTACCAAAATTAATAGGGTTCTTGTACTCAATTTGGGTAACCTACACACCAACTATGACATGAATCCAAGTTGGCATTATATAGTTAGCCTGATTAAAAGCAGCTATCCGCACACATACACACACATACATACACACGCCGTCGTGATTGACATAGCTTCCTTTCGCTTTCGGCAAAGAATCAAAAAGTAACAAGAACAACTTCCGAATAAAGTAGACTTTGTCCCGTCCCGTATATAGTTCACGTCACTCTTGTGTCCTTGAATTCAGTAAACTTTTGTATAGATTACAAAATATTAGGCCTATCGTACAAGACTATCAGGTTTTCATTTTAGTTTTTATTTAGAAAACAAAACTTATTTCATTCCATAATTTATCTGAAAATAAAAATGCATTTTGTTGGACTTTTGTTGGACAGATTAAGTTTCTCCAAAATAGAGGATGTTTAGAATACAACTTGCAAGACCTGTGAAGTATCATTTCCGGCGATCTAGAGGTACTCTTTTTTCAAAAAAATTTTAGTACGCTCCGCTTAGATAGTAACACCGCCGCCGCACCATTAATACATGCGGTGCTACGGGCCTGATATATACTATTAAATCGGTAGGCCTACAATCATTGAACATGATTTCCATGAATTCTCACCATTTAGAATCATGACACACAAAAGTTTAAATACTGCTCTCAAAAATTATATAATCTCATAGTAATAATGTCAATCAAAACAATTACCATATGATAGTCGCAACCATCAGTTCCACAGCACACAATTAAATACATGTGCACAATGATATGTATGCAACACAACAACTAATTCACTTGAAATACATCTTCATTCAAGTGATGCAAGATAGAGATCATATTGCAAACACATATTTCCTTCATCTGAAAATATTTTAGTAGCCGAAATCACCTATTAATCGCGATAAGTTAATTTCCCATTCATACTGGTTTAAAATGTATAGAAAAATAGGTTACTGTAGATACCGGTAGCATAAATTTATACTGGTTGACCCAAATAGAAAGGTCACTCAGCAGCATGCACAGAAGCAATCTATGAACTGGCTTAATTCAGCATAAGTGAACAGGCTACAGTAGGTTAATTTCCAGTTTTTAACATCGATCATGATTTCTATGATCATTTAGCATTAGTATAAATTAATTTGTGACAAGGGCCTGTGCCTTGCTAAAATGTTGTGCTGTTGCATATCATTGCATGTTTTATTAACAGCTTGTGAAATGTAAGAGAGTAGTTTTTGGATGAAAAACACAAAGTTTGGAATTGATGTCTTTGATATTCTTGGCATGAATAATCAATATCTGACAGCAATTAGAAATGACTTGATTCTTAAATTCCAAAATATTCAATAAATTCCAAAATATTCAATTACAATTTCAGATCTTGAACTGAGCTGCAATTCCTTGCAAACCTCAATTTGAAACCTCAAGGGTACAGGTCTACTGTATTAGTGTTGAGCAGGGGGCAATACATAGATGACATTAGTCTACATGAATGTATGTTTCTCATCCTTACCACTTCTAAGAGTTTTGCTCTGTCTTCGTTTTTACCGACATGGCAGGTGACACCATGGACCTTCTCTATTTTCAAATCTTTTAGCTGTTGGACTGCTTTGTCGACATTTGCCTGTTTTCTGCTACTGACAACAACTGCTGCTCCTTCTAAGGCGAGCCGTTTGACTATGGCAAACCCAATCCTGTAAGAAATATTAGACGTGTTCCATTTACTTATTCAACACTTGGCTGATCTAATTTATTCAGCAATTATTGTAATCTTAAGAAATTAACTCAGTCAGACATGGGGGCATTTGTGTCGACCAATCAATTTGTGTCGACCTAAACTATTTATGTTGACCTCATCACTACAGTGTATATCAATATACACACGTGAACTTGGCCTTTTTTTACGGTTGGCAGTCCATAAATATCGTGATCAGGTAAATGTGACTGGTGATTGGGTATAAACAAATGGTACGCAATGCAAGCTGTTGCTGACCGATGATCAGGCTACTGCATGATGGTTGTCTGACCTATGATCGGGTAAATAAATGGTACAGTACGTTTGCAACAGCTTGTCTGACCGATGATCGGGTAAACAAACGGTATGCTACTGCTTATCTGACCGATGATCGGGTTAACAAACGGTACGCTACTGCTTATGGTACCATACCCCTATTAGCTTCAGTGTCCATCCGCCGAGATTGTTCTCCTCAGGAAAAGTGCCTAAAAAAGTATTTGCGATAAATTTTTTGATAGGTTAACAGAGTAAGCTTGGTTCTTTTTTCACCTGGATAAGTTGAAGAGGACTAATCTAAGTACCAATACTGTAAAGATCATGTTGATTGAAGGAAATTTTAATGTAGAGATTAATTTCACGGCTGAACGGGGAATTTTCGAAGGCGGATGGATTTTTTAGGGGTGGACCTACCTCTCTAAACTTTCTCCCTTTCTAGCTAAAAATCTCAACGGTCAAGGTATGTTCATTTGGGTGCA
>JAODAF010038564.1:0-11779 GCA_027574765.1 Molpadia intermedia
TTTGCTTACAATGATGAGATATGCCCATCTGGGTCAGATAAAAGATTTTACCATATACAAAAGCATTACAAGTTTATGATATAGGAGTGGAGTCATTTGACATGGGTTTTCTACAGCTATTATTAAGGGGAGGGGGTCGAGGGGCTGCAAAGATTGAGAGTGTACGAATGAATAAAAAACAAAAAACAAAGCAACAACTTCAGTGCAGCATGCTTCTTTAATTCAAGTCATCCTCATCTTGAACCACAAGCAGAGTCTAGGGTTAGGCACTTGTCTCCGTGGTGATAGATTTGTGGTGGCGTTTGGAATATCAATAGATGAAGAGATGAAACAGAAACCTCTAGTTGACAAACAATACTCTACCCTCTTCCTTTACTACAAGAGTACATTTCCTGTCCAGAGGTGAAATCCATATATTCTTGCATATATCACTGTTTCTAAGTTATAAACCACTAGGAATCAGCTAATTTGTGTTATTTCAATCATTGATATGTTTCTTTATGAATGGAAGAAGAGCTAATAGATATTTGATCTTTGTAAGATTAGGAAGTTCATAGAGAGAAACTGATTATAGGAATGAAAATTGAAACCTATCAAGAAAACATGCTACCAATTCAAAAGTTTAATGAGAGTAGGTTTCTTCTTAAAACTGTTTTCATTTACGGATTTCATAATTTTTTTTTTACAATTTGTCATTTAAACAGATGTAATGATAGAACAGTGTGTACATGTGTATCCTGATAACATAGCCACAGACATTTTATGTAGGGGGCCGGGAAGGGAGGAAGTTGCAATTTTTTTTACCTAATTCAGGATTTTGTTGATTGGCTATTAAACCTGTCTATAAGATAAGTGAAGACTTTATTTTTGTTTAATTTTATATATATTGCAAACACAAATTAAAACTCCTTGAATTCATAATTCATCCTATATTGAGATGTGAACTGTTTCTAATATGCTCACTATAGTGACTATACCACATTTTCATAAAATGTTGTCCATTGTCAGCATTATTTTCTATATATATATATATATATAATTTGGTGCATATTTGGGATGATTCACACTATCAGGCTATCCCCCAACCCCACCCATTGCTATATGCCTGAAGGTACAGTAAATGAAACAACATTAATTACCACTATATAAACTTAAACAAATGGTCTCATTTCTAGGGAATAATAATGAAGGTATTTATGAACAATTATGGCACTTACATCCACCTGCCCCTCAGGAGAATTGATTCATTGAAAAGTTCAACTCTTCTCAATTTACTAGTCTGTTGTCCCCCCCCCCCCCCCTCCCACACGACTGAATCCTGTTGACACACATACATAGATACTAGTCTCACCAACCCCAATCCCCTCCCCAAAAATAATAATAATAATATCAATAAGAATAAATAAATAAAATAATGAAATAAATAATCAATGAAATGTGTTGCTTACTAGATTCTTGGATGATTACATGATTTTATTGTGAGACAACTCAGAGGGAGGAATTTAAGCAAATTGTTATTGGGAGGTTCCAAGCGTAATCTTGTTTACTTGGGTGAGTTTGCTATGAGGGGCTATGAAGGATCAATAACTGCCCTTCCCATCCAAATTTCACTACCCCCTTCCCAATGAACACCAAATCAATATACATCATTTAAGATCTACCAAAGATTAGCAACATGTTTTCTCTTGGGAGACAACATGCATGATTGAATTAAGTAAACAGATATTCATATATTCAGAATTTGAGGTTACCAAGCAAAATACAAAACTGTGATCCTTGTTTTAATCTGCCAAGTCAAACACATCAAATACAATAAGCTCGTTTATGAGTCAAACTCTTGTTTTTCTTCCTCAAACCATCACTAGTCTAACAACATCGATTAATTCCAATTGACGGTCTGACTCAAAGGGTCTTCCCCAGCTTTTGTCTACTTAGCTGTCATTGGTTATTATTCATAAGATTCTTGATAGATATGATGCATAGAGAGAAAAAAAAAATTATTCAAAAATCATCAAAATGTAGGTTGGAGGTAAACACCGTTAACCATCTTTAGATGAGCCTGTCTCCCAGGAGGGAACACAAATCCATGTTAATTATCACAACTTTCTTCAGAGAGACGATAGTTTTACCCCTGTGGCTATGTGGTAGAAATAGAGCAAACATATGTCAATTTTTGTATCTTAATTTTTAAGGTACCCTCGAGGCATCGATGTCCTTCATTCTTGGCAAAAAAGTTTACGGAAAGTGCAAACGAACAAAGACAAAAAGGCACTTTTGTGCCTAAAAAGCGTGATATAATTATTGTGACTCATGGCGGGATAAATGCAATAGTACGAGTATGGGAAAGCAACACGTTTGGCAAGTGCTTGGTCTTAATGGGCTACTTAAGGAAATATCAGCAGATTCATAAATGTGTCAAGATAAACACTCAGTAGTAGCTTGTTGAAAGTGTCTTTAGTCCACTTGATGGGAAACTAACACTGACAATAAAACAGCGAAAAAGTGTACAGAGATGTGTAATTGATGAGGACCGCCTGATGCAAATACTTAAACGCATTCTTAAGAGCTTAAATATTTAGCAGAGTTAGAATTATAGAAGCTTCCTGATAACACAGAAATGATTTTAAAAGTAATAGTTCCATGGTCTATCAAACTATCAAGTGACTGCTATCAAATTTAAAGATGGTTAAAACTTTTATTGCAAAGCTTGATTCAGAGATGTTCGGACTAAATGGTAATTATCAAGAGAAGAATGAGAACGTATTCGTCATTGTTATGTATAGGTTCCATGGGTGTCTAATTAGATTGGTTGCCCCTTAAATAACACCCAATTTTTCTGAAACAATTCCCTCTAACAATACATATATAATAAGCAATGACACGTCTATTGGGGGAAATGCATGTTGCTATAGTATTATGTAATGAACTGCTCCCCAATGTAACATAATAATAATGATAACTATATATAGATGAGTCTTGCTCTCATTAAAATAAACATTTGCAGGCAGAGTTAATACCCTCATAAATGTGAAAATAATATTAACAAAAGGCCTTGTTGATTGACAGAAAGTTGTAAAGTCATCAATCTTTATCAAAATGATTAGCCTTACATCTTTTGTTTTCATTCCCTTCTATAACATTGAGAAAACCATCTGCTTGACTGGACAAACATAGACATATTTTCCTCATCCTTGATCCTCAAAGTCGATTAAGTTTTGGCTAACTGGAGTTAAATGAGTGACGGCGTTGATGAGTCACAGGTAATGAAGCCTGCACTGGTCAATGCTAGACTGCAAGAGAAGCGTGAGCAGACTAACTGAACAAGATTTAATTCCATTATTATGATCTAAATGTTAGTTCCACATGTTGGAGGCTCTGAAATCATAGTCTCATTTCTCCGAGAGAGAGGGCCATGGATATCATCAAAAACTTTTCAATTGATAAGGAACTCTTTGATTGGATTGATTTGATAAGAGGCCCAGAGAGTTTATTCAAACTCTTTCTAGTCCTTCATGAGCGACACACCTTTCAATGAGATTAAAGCTTTTGTATGGAATGATTGACAGTCTAAGCGCTGACAACCTGGAGCTGAGAACTGCTAAAGCTAATGATCTATCTACAAACCTGCTCAAGTGGGTTTTTTTCTTCAGAAAGTACTTTTATTCATTAAGATAATGATACCTTAAGCATGAATTCAGTTCCAATCCTAGTTACTTGGCGATATCAACCATTTTGTCAAGTCTGTCGGTTAGTTGGTCTCCTCTCTGAAAGTCTCTTCAAGTTTGTTTGCTCTCTGGAGCTCGCAATTCTCGATGTATTTTCACAAAATTTGTTCGGTAGAATGTAGTCTGTCCTGTCTTAGCACTGATTCAATTTTGGCCACAAATGGTCAAAGGATCAGGTCAATATCCAGTCGTTTTTGGTCTAAAATGCCTAGACCGATGCTCTGGTTATAGATTTAGATAGTGTACCATGACAAATATGGCCATTACGTCACAAAAAGATCGCCAGTCATCCTTCGTACCCCTGTGTGTATGTTATTTAATATCGCATTATTCGTATGTGCCATTGTCATCACTGAAGTTGTAACTGTATTATGTCTGTGTTGGATCGTAGGCAAGGTCTATGTTTTCTAGTAGGCAGGGTCTAATAATAATTAATAGTAATAAAAATAATTACTAGGTAAGGTCTATGTTTTATAGTAGGCAGAGTCTGTGTTTTCTAGTAAATAGGGTCTGTGTTTTATAGCAGGTATGGTCTATGTTTTCTAGTAGACAGGGTCTGTGTTTTCTAGTAGGCGGGTCTGTGTTTTATAGTAGGTAAGGTCTGTGTTTAATAGTAGGCAGTGTCTGTGTTTTATAGTAGGCAGTGTCTGTGTTTTATAGTAAATAGGGTGTGTGTTTTATAGTAGGTAAGGTTTATGTTTTCTAGTAGGCAGGGTCTGTGTTTTCTAGTAGGCAGGGTCTGTGTTTTATAGTAGGTAAGGTCTGTGTTTTATAGTAGGCAGTGTCTGTGTTTTATAGTAGGTAAGGTGTCTGTGTTTTATAGTAAATAGGGTCTGTGTTTTATAGTAGGCACTAGGCAAGGTCTATGTTTTATAGGTCTGTTTTGTAAGTCTACAGTACATATACTAGGTAGGGTTTATTTATATGTAGGGCCTGATTTCAACACCAAAATCCATATGCATAGAACTAGTAATTATTAAGAATCTATCTTTATACATGAACCAAAAAATTATGTTTCATGTTTGCAATTAAAAGAGCAAGCCTAGAAGAAATAATGTCTTGTTTATCAACAATCACTCACAGAAAGTTTTAAACTATACCTAATGTTTATCACAAATCATATTTTCCAAATAGATGAAAATTATTATATTTACACAATTCCTTGATGAGGAAAAATTGTTTATTTCAATATTGATTACATTGTAGTACAGTCGGATTCTCAAGGGCTTAATAAGGCAATATTAAGTCTAGCAACTTTTGCAACAATATAGAATGATGCTTAAATGAAATTCAGGGTAAGTTTATTTCTTGATAATTCTCTCCATCCAATTTAAATTGATATGGTAAGTGTTACTGCTAGTTTCAGGTATAATATTGTTTAGAACATCGGCTCGTGGGACGCTTCAAAATCCAAGTGGGATGCGTTGGATTCTCAGGTAGCGGTAAAAAAATTACAAACAAAAAAAGCCAGAAATAACAACAAAATCTGAAAAAAGCTTTAAAAAATGTTCCGTTGTGCGATATGCGTCGATAAGCATTCAGACGCATGTGTTCTGATTTAACATGTCATTTAAATCTAAAAAATAAATCTAAAAAAATGTTTTAAATCAAAATGGTAGTTTTTAAATATTTCACTGATTGTATAAAAGGAATTTATTTGAGTGCCATTTCCGTCCATCTAGGGGTGTCCTGAAGCCTAAAATTTTCTGTTGCATTTTCGCCTCAACCCATGGTGGGAATAGGATGCCTGATTACTACTTTACTTATGGTGGGACACCATCCCGCTTAGTCTGAGAAAGATTGGTTTAGAAGACAATCATAGATATACTGTAAGGTATGAAGGATCCGGTCCTCAGAATTTCACACAATTCATGAATTGTCTGAACTATATATAGGATTAACTACTGGATATTTTATTGAGTAGCTCTAGATACTGGGATGCTACATCATAATCTATACCACCAAACATACCTGGAACACTTTTATTAATGAAGACATGGCCTCAACATTCAGCAATATATGCATACCAACCTATCCCCTTATGTATCACCTACGGCCCATCCTTGGAAACCCTTACTAATTGTCTTCCCTATTTGTCATAAATATACAAGATATACATATATATACAAACTGTACCCCTGGTTGTTGTCTGTACCTCCGTGGTGGCTCTGTCCACACCTCCCTCATCTTGTTTTGCTCTCTAGAGCTTCAGTAAACAGAATCACTGATTTTTAAATCCAAAATAAACGTTTATTAAACCTATGAGTCATAAGCAATATTAAAAACAATGCTAAAATCATCGTCTCCACGGAAATGCCATTTAGCATGTCCGAATGAAACTCAAGAAGCCAGAAATCACACTCTGTTTGGAACTGGCTTTGAGGGAGCCTCCGTCTGAGCCCAATTTAGTTCAGTACTCATGTTCACTTGACTGCAGAGTGTAACCAAGCCCTGCGGCAATATTTTCTTGGAGGAATTTCTAGTGATTTTATTGATTTCTGAGCACGATTTTAACTTCAAAAGAGATGTTAAAAGACCAACAATTTACAAAAGAGAGAAACGAATACATAATATTGAAACCACAAAGACTTTCTCTAAGAGATATTAGAGACATCTCATGGTATGTAACTTGAAGCCGGCAGTACCTTGGAGGAAATCAAGTTTCGTACAGTGGGTAGTATGATTGGAAGTCCTCTGAGGGTATATGACTGATGTTTATGATTTTCAATAATATGAATGAGATTAATCAGCTGTGATTACATCACCAGATGACAGTTAAGATTAATTTACATAAATCTGCTCATAATCTCAACCTTTAACTTTGAGTGCTTAAAAAATATTGCAAGAAAAAGTTCAATAGCCACCTACTTGAAATTGGTGATTGCACTATTACATTTATTCCCCCTGATTTTTTTTTTTATTCCATATGATGAAGCTGTGTTGAAGCTTCTCTGAGATCCTAAGTTCCAAAGCAAACACATTCCTGCATCATAACCACCCAGTGACATAGGAAGCTCTTTGAAGTGGGATGGGGGAGGGGGGGTACCAGGGTCAGTTCCAGTTGAGCAGTAACTCAATACGCCCCATATACTGAAAGTAGAGGTACTGTATAATGGGGTTTCTGGTGAATATGTGTGCAGTCTGCCATGGCAATATTTTCTAATGGTATGTACAGAAATATTTGGAACTGTTACATTAATTACACGGAAGTTCCTCTGTCTTCAGGTAGATGCCTTCAACGTCAGTTGTATTTAACACTCAATTGCTAGAAAAAAAGATTATTACAAGTAAGTTTGATCAATATTCATCAGTTTCTTTGGTAGAAGCATAATGACCCTAAATGACCTTTGACCTCAAATTCCTGAACACCCAAAATGGCCCACCACCCAAGGATCGATGTGTCTAAATTTCATAAAAATCCCATGAAGCCTGTACGAGAAGAAACATTTTAAACTGTGGACAGACAGATGGACAGACGGATAGAGAGAGCCAAAAATGCAATTTGAAACAGGTCTTGACACTGTACAATGTCATGGCTTCAGAATGCGTATGAAAACGGAATGCTATTGATGCACACATTTTATAATATATACTCTCTCTATCTTGTGTGTAGTCGTGCAGATTCTAACCGATGAGTAAGCGAGTGATTTCAGCCTTGAAATATCTTCAGTACTCTACATTTTTCCAGATCACTGCACTTTTCCACCTCTCCTCTGATTTTCCCTGCCAAACTGGCTTACATCACCAGGAATCAAGATGAAGAACAACTAAAAATGTTTCACATGGAGAAAATTTAGAGCAAGTTCTATTTCATCCTTATTTTATTGTTGACCAAATTAAAACCTAGCAGTAGGTCTGTGAATGAACATTGCACATGAATCGTCATGAGTTTACTGATGAAATTGAACAGGAGGGTGAAAAACTACAGCTGCCCAAGATACTTCGAAGGAAACTACTATATCAATAATGTATGGCAAGGCAATTTTTACTTTTAGTAAGACTTTGTTATCTGCAAAGAACCTTGATTGGATAAGAAACAAACAGGGGAAAGCACTATTTATTTGTGTCACAGTTATTTGCTCAAGTCACTGCGAAATAATAGCACTGAACTTCATAGAGATCTGAGACGGAGATATATCTGAGACTGAAATATGAAATTTTGTCATTTTAAGTATTTCTCTGCCTTAGATTGCTGGCATTAATAACCTGTGCAAGTGAATTATGCCACAAGGAGAAGAGCAAAACTGTATTTCAATTACATTGTAGACCAGAAAAGCAATTTGGTGGTTGCACCTGTTTCATGAGCATGCTCGTATCATGATGCGTTCTCTCTAAGATAAATTAGGTCACCAACAACTTTCACGATAATCATTTCATAATAAAACAGTCAATATATATCATGAATATGTTTGTCCATTTTAGATTGTCACTAGTAAAGCAAATTATAGGACCTAGGGAGAGTTGTGTAGATTGCCTACTTGGCAATATTAGCGAATTCCCCAAAACATATTGGATTTGGGGAATTAATATACTCACCCTGCTCAACACCCATTTAGCATATTCCTAATTAGCTAGCTTATTATCCAAACAAAAATGGTCACTCTTCAAACATGGGTCATCTACCACGCTACCCACAATGCAACAATCGCCAACTTTATTCCTTCCAAATTTTTCAACCAGGGAAACGTCCACCCTCTCCTCTTACAATTGATGGACAAGACTCAGAGTCACAATTTGGTCCTCGGGTTTGGAGCAGACAAGCTTGCCCCTCTTTCTCAAAACGGAGTGAACAAGGGTTAAGGGCACTAATAAAATACATGATATACACATCCTGTGGTGACACTGGCCATTCATTGCTTCCGACCCCTAAGAGATATATTGCAACATATGCAAGAAACCCTGAACAAATCAATGTTCATTCCAATTTTTGCATTCTGTCAAGTATTTTCTTCAAATGATCTTTCTTCTAAAGAGTGCAAGCAATATTTTGCGGGGCTTCCGATCAACTATGTCCTTTGCTAATCACCCAAAGTGCAATCAAAACCTGTACTTCATCACTTTTGAAATCAATTGATGAATCACAGGTACAAATGCTGAGAGTTTGTAGATATCAGATGCGAGGAGAAAGAAATACGATGTGTAAATCTGTTAGCTAGTCGGAATAAAATTCATCATAATTCCACCTCCATTCATTTAAATTTAGGGAAGACATCTATGTTGCTTTTAACCTGACAAATCTTGAGGGAGAAATGATTTAGATACAGTGTGGAATTTTTGAAGGTTGTGCAAGATTCATTTTCAAAGAAAACAAGAAAGTTTGAAGAAACCTATTTTTTTTTTTTTTTTTATTTCTATGGGCTCCCAGGCTTACCCTTTGCAAGATTCCCACATCTGTTATATAACTGATGAATAATAATCTTATCTATTAACCACTAAGATAAGGAATAGTTGGTCTCAGTGTTTGTTATGGAAGGAAATTCAATGTCCTCCATCTCTTTCTACCAAACATTATCAAGTTTTGTTGTAGAACCATGATATTTTCTTTATATGTGGTCCAATATTGTCTCAATTGTTCTCTGAGCTGAAGCGCCTGTTGTCTTTCTATATATATCACTTGTTTTTCTCGTCTGAGGGTTAACATACTTTTTCCGGTTATAAAATATTCTTTTTTGAATTTAAATGCCAAGATAACATAATATTTGAAGGAGGAATATGCCTCAGGCCACTTTGTTTTTAAAAATTGGTACTACTGAAGAACATCAAAGCTCTGATATTGAAGCAGAAAATCTTCATCGATTATCCCTCGCTTTAGTTTAGCCCGGTAAAGCGCCTAGTTGTTGGTTAATCTGTTTAGGAATGATTTGATTTGACGATTGCTTTTTCTTTTCACGCCGAAAAACTAAAAAGCGAGGAGAAATATGATAATGGTAGTCTTATATATCAGAGCCGAGGCTAAGCCCTACAAAGTGCAACGAAGGGTACTACACAAAGAATGATCAAAGCAAACTGGAGAGAGAAAAAATTCTAATTTGAATATAATTTTTAATCTCGGAGATTAGGGGAACTCACCCTGAAACCACATGTTCATCGTACTTTGACTGAAGTGGGGCTGATTTGATCTGTTAAAATCAACAAATCACCTCGACATTATTAAAGTCGGTGGTACAGCAAACATCCAACATGGGGTTCAAATAGTATTTTAGGAGCGGGAGGAGGGGGGATGCTGGGTGTGGTGAAAGGGAAATGGTGACTTTTCTCCTATGCATCTACAGATCTGGTTCCAGTAGAAATATTGATATGAGTGCTCCCCTATCCCCCCCCCCATATGGACACCCATGGTTCTTCCCACATATATATTCTGCTATGCTTGGTATAGAGTTTGTCTTCCTATGTAGTTGCTAAGAGTAGCAGGTCGTCCTCTTTGTAAATTTGTTGTTAAACAAAGTTTTTAATACTTTTTATTTTTTACTTTCTTTGTAATGCTTATTTTTACTAGTAACCACAAAATGTTTCCATCTCCTAACTCTCTATCTTATGTTAACCATAAACATTGTTACTTATTTTTCCATTTTAAAAGGATAATCTCCAATTAAAACCATACCCCCTACATATCATGACACTAATCTCACAACACAGCACTCAGTGTTACTTTCAAACCTGAAACTCTATCCCGGACCAAGAATAAAATCAATGCATTAGTGTTTCCTTCAAGAGGGCCTATTTAAATTAACCCTATACCTTGCTATGGAATCAACAACATATTGAAGATACAATTAAGAATCAAAGAAACATTTGGTTCCACTTTTGACTTTGTTTTCAAAACCAATTTGTCCCTTCTAGGCAGGGTGCATGTACATAATAACCACACAAATGTTGCTTTATCAACCTGCCATCACTAACCTTGCCCGCCATCAATATAGCCAAGAGGTTTTCACACCTTTACAAAAGATAAGCTCAACCTGAGTGGTCAGTCATATGCTTCTTTGATAGAAAGTTGCTTATTTTCCCTCAGGCGATGGTTTGACCATCACAATTGCTGCTTGTACTACAGTCCTATCCCATAATAGTTCTATCCCATAATGGTGTTGGCCTGAACTGTTTAATCCTGTCCCGAAGCAGCACACATATGGACTTGTAATTTCCTTCATTTGACTTTTTAAGAATCTTTTGTAACGAGTTATATTGTTATGACCAATATTTTTATTTCTGAGAAGTGCAAGCCCACAAGGGTTTCTTGACCATATAGATTCATTATAGATTTGTATATTATTTTTTGTATTTTTCTTTCCTTCCAGATATATTAATTGATGCTGTTTCCAGAAAGCTAATAATAAAAATCACTTTCATGGATTAGAGTATATGGTCATCTTTAGATACCCCCTGTTAATTTATTCAGTACAGGAATCCTGCATGCCAACTTTAAAAATTATAGATAAAAATAGTTAAAAAAGTTATAGAAGAAATATAGATATGGCAATATTTTGCATGACTTCAATTTTTTTCTCCATGTTCTCCCCTCCCCCCTCCCCCTTCCCTTCCATACCTCTTGTATATATGCAAGGGTCAATACTATACCTGTTATGGTCTGCAACACAGACTTTCTGATTCAGTTGGATATTAGTGGATATTAAAAATATAGTTCGGGTGCTTTGATTCTCTTTGTTAGATTATGGTAGGATATTATCTGTTTTTTACCAGCTATAAATTTCAAAGATATAAAAAGTGTAAATTAGTTTCAATTGATAAAAAGCAAATCTTTTAGTCCAAATCCTAAAGCAAGTGTTGATTTTGTTAAACAAATTCTTGTAGTGCTTGAGCTGGGTGCGACCATAAGAGCAGTTTAACAACTTCGGAAAACAGTACTGCTTGTAATATAAAATTGATGAAAGGCCCCACCCCCGGGACGAAAAGTTACAGGTAGTAATTGTGTAAAGTCACCATGATTATTAGTACCCCCTACCTGTAAACTTACCCACCCCTACCTGTAAACTTCATCTGAGTTTACCCACCCCTACCTGTACACTTCCTCCGAGGTTACCCACCCCCACCTCAAA
>JAODAF010038675.1:0-11778 GCA_027574765.1 Molpadia intermedia
AGCATGTATCCATTCCTGTACTATGTAGTTTCTAGAGTACATTGATCGGTAGTTGATAACATCGAGCCATTGATCGACATTTTACTGTCGGCATGCTTGAAAACCCATGCAACTACTTAGATTCAAGCTTTGCACGAACCTGTAAATGTGTGCCTAGCTCTGCTCTCCTTCATTGATAGGAAGCAGATATTGCTCAAAAACAATCTTGCCTTGTAAAAAAATATTTCTCATTTCATTTTCTGCTGGTATATTTGAAAGATCAAAGGCAAAGGTCCTCGGCCCTTGAGCGGCTGTAACATGTCACAAAAGCCATGTTAAAGGGTTGGTGTCCCATAAACTTGTAGTCACATGGTTGGTGACTAATATAACAGAAAATAATTTTTTTAATAAATTCCAATCGGTGTTAACAGTACTATTTTAATAACTTTTTACAGCAGGTTTTATTTTAGTTCTATATCGTTTCATATATCATTGTTACTCCCTCAGTGTCGTCTACCACCCTTCATCGGAGGCAGATCGTGGAAGCCATGGATTCAGAGGTTAAATCCAAACCATCTTGTTACATTGTCACTGCTGATAATAGGTATATCATGGCCTGCGGCTTCTGGGATAAAAGCTTCCGGGTATTCACCACTGAAAACTGTAAGTATTTAATAAAAAGATTTAGCACCATCACCCATCGAACAGAGTGCCTTTTCCCAAGAAAAAAACCCATTTAAAACAAGATAACAGCCAGAGATTATGGGGATTATGGACCTTTATAAAATCTCTTCAAGGAAAAACCTGTTCACCCCACCCTCAAGAACACCTTTAAACAGAAACTACTAGTCTACTTGTGTTCACTATATTTGAACCCCAAAAGTTTTCAAGATCTTATTTACTTCTATATTTTGCCGTTGATTTCATAATTCAATTGATTCCATAAATCTCTGATGACTTTATTAAAATATTGTTTAAGTTTACAACTATTTTTTTTTTGTTATATGTACTTTAATATTAGAGTCCACTAATTAGAGTCTGCATAACTCTCTTTTTGAGTCGAGGACCCCAGTTCTAGTCCCTTATTAACAAGTTAATTCCATACTAAATAAAAAAAGGTTTTGAGAACCTTCACTTGAATTCACTTGATCTTGCTAGAAATCACCAAATGTTGCATCACGTTTGGGAGCACACCACCATTAATTTCTCCATTGACTTACACACTAAATTTGTTATTTCAAATAGTGGAAACAGGATGGTAGAAGTTCACAGTTTGTTCATGGTATGCCTCATTTGAAAGCTGACAAGCTATATATTCATGGAACTTACGAATTAGCATAGCATGATTGATCTGATTTTTTGTTAGGATAGGTGGAAGTTTAGGAAGGTACACCCTGCCCCTTAGAACTGCTCTGACTGAGTAATTTCACCGATTCGCTGACAAATTCCTAAAATGGTTTAAATCATCTTAAATCCACACAATTTTCATGCCATCTGTACTTTGATTCATACTATTCAATATCAAAGAATAAAAAGGGAAAACGATATCTGCTAACCTGCCATAAAAATTATCCCAAAAAATATTTTAGGCGGATGAACATTAGTCTAATGGTGATGTGCTTCCTTTTGGGATATGCAAGCTTTCAACATTACCAGGAACTTTGCCCATACTGCAAATATATACAGTTTAATATCATTGTAAATGAAAAAAAATTGAAATCAAAATTTCTTTAAAAACAAGTCAAATATGTTGATACTTTGCCCTAGTTCATAAATATGTGACCTTTATTATTACATTGGTTGTGTCTTTGTTGGTCTTTACAGGCAAAGTGACTCAAGTTGTCTATGGTCATTGGGACACTGTGACGTGTTTGACGAGGTCTGAGTGTCCTGTAGGGGGTGACTGCTACGTTGTTTCAGGCTCTAGAGATGCAACTCTTCTTGTCTGGCATTGGAGCGCCAAAGTACAATGGGTTCTTGGTGATAACCATGTACAAGGTAAAGCATCCATAAAATTAAATGTTAATATTTATATTAACATAAAACATTTTAGATTATCTTAGATTATGTCATTGTTGCCAGGTGCATTGTAACATATTTTAAGTTTTAAAATAAAATATATTGTTGAAATAGGTAATAATGGTGCAAATTTAACATTTTGGGGTTTCCAAGCCGTAGGATCAGAAACCCATGCAGTCATGATCGCATGTGTGTTTGATCTCAATAACAACATGATGGATCAATGTCATACTTGACAGGCGGATTCCCCAAGTTGTGTAGATGAACCCTATTGTTTTTGTTACACATCTCATGATGTGCTACTTAAGCTGCAATTAATATATTGTTCAGGAATTAGAAAAAGATTTGTATGTATGTGATGTGACAACTTGTAACCCTTCATAATATCTCAATAATTACATAAAGAGTTTATTGTTTTGTAAATGGCTGTCATAAAAAGGATAAATTAAGTCCTATCCAGAAAATGTTTGCAATAACAAGATGTTGCGATAAAGAGTATGTCAAAGTTGCAAACTTGTCTGTGTGCAGAAAACAGTAATAGAAAGTATGTGATAAAATAACTAGCATCACCATTTTAATAGTGGCAGAATTTGGCAGAATCTAAGGGAAATCTGGTCATAAAGTGTCATCTGGCAACCAGTATATTCAACAACATGTCTATGTTGCTTCTGGTGATGCCAATAGGTGTACTTGTGTTTGTATACTTACATGTAATCTCACAGCTGACAGTACTTATTTAAGATATCATTCCACCTTCACACCCTCCTATGTATATGTAAGTTACCCTCTTCCACATCTATTCCTTCCCGCAGGAGAAGTAGCCACCCCTCGTGCCATCCTCACAGGTCACGATACAGAGGTCACTTGCTCCGCTGTTTGTACTGAGCTTGGTCTGGTGGTCAGTGGATCTAAAGGTTTGTATTTTGATGTTTTTTACTATTTTCTATTTCAAAAATATATCCTATCTTCGATATTAATGGATGATGAATTGCCCGGGCAAGTCACGTCTATGTCCAAGTTCTTCAGTTCTTACATCGACTTGTCACTTCAGCAAGTTGTAGGGCCACCACAGATATTCTCTCATCATGGAAAATACTGAATACCAGATTTAGTTCTTTTTTCAAAAATTAAAATATGCCATCGAGCTAAAATATATCTAACTATCTATATAACACAAAATGTTGGTAAAATTCTTTCAAATATTATGCTAAACATGTTTGTTTCAAACATTTTATAAGTGATTGGATTCATAAATCACATAGTCGCTGATTCAGCACCAGTTGCATGTATATAATGTAGCTGCTGATTGGTCAATTTATCTACTACGTATGTATTGTAGCCGCTGATTTGTCAATTTATCTACTACGTATGTATTGTAGCCGCTGATTGGTCAATTAATCAGCTACAATGAAAGCAATAAGAACATACATTTGAAATTGGGGCAGGAGAGAAAAAAACTTGGCAAGTGAAATTTGAAAGCCACTTGCTTGACTGGGAAAGTTGTTTTAGAATTTAATGTAGAGTGCTGTGTTGTAAAACATTGTAGGAATAACTTTCTATTCATGAAACTCAATATATCACTTGTTTCTCTGATGGCATGTTTTTTAAACTGGTTCTACCCAGTCTGATCAACAGGATTCAGCACAAGTACATGAATGAATTTAGGGGTAGCAATGCTACAATATCAATATCCCAAATTAATATTCTTATTATTCACACATTGCTACTTCTATAAAGGTAGTGATTACAAAATGTACTAAATCAGTTCATATCATATGTAAAAAAATAATCTTGACTAACCTTTCATCCTCTTGCATGTATGTAGAAGAATCAACTGTCAATTAGGTAGGGCACGACGGCCAAGGAAATAGGGCACGACGGCCAAGGAAATAGGGCACGACGGCCAAGGAAATAGGGCACGACGGCCAAGGAAATAGGGCACAACTGATAAGGGCACGGCAACCGTCAATCATGTTTTGGAGGGTTCCATGACATAGGGCATGACAGATTCCATTGTGACCATCATTTATTTTCAGGACTGGTGAAGATCATCTCCGGTCTCTAGACCCACCAGCCCCATGCAAGTCTCCCAGGCTAGCAGACATACAATTCTCATTTCATCTCTCATTTTTCTGTTCACAGGAGGAGCATGTCTGATTCACACTGTTAGTGGGGATCTCCTCCGGTCTCTAGACCCACCAGCCCCATGCAAGTCTCACAGGCTAACAGACATTCAATTCTCATTTCATCTCTCGTTTTTCTGTTCACAGGAGGAGCATGTCTGATTCACACTGTTAGTGGGCATCTCCTCCAGTCTCTAGACCCACCAGCCCCATGCAAGTCTCACAGGCTAGCAGACATTTAATTCTCATTTTATCTTTCATTTTCTGTTCACAGGAGGAGCATGTCTGATTCACACTGTTAGTGGGGATCTTCTCCGGTCTCTAGACCCACCGGCCCCATGCAAGTCTCCGAGGCTAGCAGGCATAGCTGCTGAGCAGAATACCATTATTGTGGTATTTGATAAAGGCAATATTTGTACATTCAGCCTTAATGGCAAATTCAGGAACCTGTCAGAGAACGACTACACAATCAATGTGAGTGCCTAATTTATTATTGTACCTCCAAAATAAGGGAGTGTGTCCAAAGCAAATAACCTATATGTTTGGTTTCAATTCCATAACAGAATCAGAACATATGCAGTCAATTTAGCATATATGTGTGTGTGACCATTGAACTTCTCAAAACAACATGGGAATGTCAGAATTGTGGCAGGTCTCAAGAAATGAGTGGGTTTGGCTTACTAAAAAATAAGTTACTGTTTAGTTACTACATTTTGCCTGGTTTTGTGTTTTTTTATTGGTTTTCTTCATATTTGGTACAGAGATATGTAGTGGTAGTAGGCATAATAATGATGATGTAAAACATCTCATTAATTATTCATGAGGGAGACGGGGGGGGGGGGGCTCTAGAATACGTTTCTGTTTGTGACTTCTCCTGAAGCAAATGTGTGTTGGATTTAATTCTTGTGACATATGATGGCTCCGATTGCTTTTGTTGCAGGTCTCATGAATATTAATGAGTGGGTGGGGATTCATGTAAAAGTATTACAAAGTTAATATCCATTCTTTTCAATTATATGAGACAAAAAAAAATTAAGATTTTAAGAGGATACATTTTCAAAAGTTTTTTATTAATTATTTTTCTCATTAGGCCATAAAACTGAAGCCAGAAGGGGACTACTTTCTTTCAGCTGGGGAGAACCGTTGTGTTCAGGTTTGGCGGTCACATGATCATCATTTGATGCATACCCTGCCAGTGTGTGACGCCTCAGTGTTATCCTTGGACCTGGCCCATGACAAGAGGTAAGAACCTTCACCCAACATTTCTTAACCCTACCTGTACCAAGCTTGAAATAGCACAGTCGGACTTTGCATAGGATGTTGATCATGTAATGACAAGCTTCAGTTAATTTCAGTTAATGAGTGGGCAAGGATTAATTGGATTGCTGAGTGTTAAGGTTAAAGGTCAGGTTATTTCGGATCATTGTTTGAAAATGGTCATCAGTAATTTGGTCAAAGATCATCTTTTGACCATTGTTTGAAAACAGGCAAAATGCATTCTTCTACCACAGAAATAGATATTCACCGAGCTTGCCCACCATGATAGGGATGTTCAGGAATTTAGTTTCATGTAGGGGTCATATGTGGTTATTGTTTAATTATGGTCAAACTGTTTCTTCTACCATAAGATATACATGGATCATAGTTGCTCAAAATGATTGTTTGGTGTGTTCGGAACATTGATGGACTTTGACTTGAAAGCCATCAGCCTTTGTTGGTGGGGGGGGAGAGGAGTTGTATCATGTATTGTGACATGTATGGTATGAATGCAACATTGATAACATTGATGATCTATAGTTTATATTTCAAGATATTTCTTCTGTTCACTCTGATTTTCTCCTTCATATTACAGGACCATCCTAGCAGGAATGGCTACAGGTAGTATCGTCGCCTTCCACGTCAACTTCATGAAATGGCACCATGACTACCGGGAGACATATTAATTACATGGAAGTGTTAATTAGAAGGATTACCAGAAAACCTTGAACTCTACGGCTCTATATTCAAGTCTGTCATTTAAAATGAAAAACACGAATAATTCTCAGTTTATAAATAGTATTGAATGCTATTGGCATTAACAGCCTGATTCATTACAAACTAGAATTACCTCAATACTTATTCATCTTGTGGTAAAATATGAAAATACTTGAAAACAGAAATTAACGATGAATGTGTTTATACTGAACAAGTAGGGCATGAAATACATTACTCCCAGTGCATATAATGTATACTCCAGCATTATCATCCTCCGCTTGAAACTAAGGTTTCATGTGTTCTTTGCCGAAAACGATGGGATTTGCGGGTAGAATTATAGCTTAAGAGTTAAGTATTTATAACTGAAGAGTTGAAGACGAGACAACATAAAAGTGATGTATGTTTAAGCATGGGAATACTAGTGAAACTTAGTATAGCACTAAAGTATCATAGAAGTTTTTAAATTTTCGTTTTGGCTTATATTTGAATCTAGCATTAAATAACAAATTCTAAATTGATAGACAAGATGTGTTGATTACTGTAGAATTGAGTTTGGTGTCGGGATCAATACCAATTTTAAAATTTGTATTTTCTAGAAGAATATTTTGCCAAAAATTGAGCAAATGTCATGGCATTTGAATTTATATTATTGAAATGTCATTGTTTATTTGCACCAAAAGTTGACCACCAATTTGATAACAAATTAGATAACGAACATGAATAATGACTAGTATACAGTATGATGAAAATCAGCTTGAAGATTAGAAATGACCATATAAATACGGGCTTCATGTATGTTGGAATATTAGAAGAATTGTGGCTTTTAATTCATGGTTCCCGTAAACTCGTTCATAGTAGAATTATGAAGAAAAATATTGATGTATAATAAAATGGATTATATATTACAAGGATAATTCCCTTATAAACTATAGGGAATTTCCCTAACCCTGATATAGGGAATTTTCCTAACCCTGATATAGGGAATGTCCCTATATGACTGATACTGGGAATTTCCCAGTAACTTTGATCATGACATAGGGCTACTAAAATCCTTCTAACTAACAAAATCTCTATTATATTAACGCAAGTCTAGTATGTTTTGTTAATGTTTGTTTGTTTTTTTTGTTTTTTTTGTATATCTGGCAAAATTATGCATGTTCAGTATGCCTTTGCAGAGACATGGTATATGTGGGAACTAGATGTAGATTTCAATTGCAAATATTTGCCAAATAAGGACAAGCTTTTACTTTTTGCTTCGTCCACATTTTCAACAAAATTCTGTAAAATATTAAAGTTATTCAACTAGAAAGATTCAAATGAAACATTGTATTCAAGAAAATATTTGTTATCCTAGAAAATAAGCAACACTTTTAAAATGTGGTAGAATTTATTATTATTCAATAACATTTGTATAGTTGCAAGGATGTTTATATTCTTGGCTTTGCGAGAATCATTCTGCTTCTTTTCTGACTGTCAGCAATGCAACCTCTTTTTTTAGCCGATCATATAACATGTATCAGGATATTTAGCCGATTGAGTCAAAACAAAACTCCTTGCAGCATAACACATACCAACATTTATTTATCTAAGTTTGTAAATTTGCAAACAATTTTTTCTATATCGCAAACTTTTATCAGAATGAATTTATTGCTATTTTATATTACGGCTTGATATATTTTCTCAGGTGTAACATCATACATGGCGGCTACAACTGAAATTATAACTGTGATAGTATAAAGATTATTGTAAAAAATGAAATTTAATTGGTCAACTAGGTGTACTAAAATGTAATAAAATTAGATCTATAAATCTGTAAATGATAGACCCTCTGCTGCATTATGTAAAAAAAAAACATTTTGGCTTTTCATATCTGACTTCATTCCATTAACAAATGGCGTATAAATTTATAGAGTGGCCGTTATTAATATTTGTGTTATTCTCGTCTGAAACTATCTTGCAGGATTATTCAATGTTATCTGTTTAGATTGTTAGATTGAAATGGTCAAGGGCAGTTGCATAGCCCATGGGGGAACATGCCACCCCTCCCTCTCCCCCCCCCCACAATAGTTGATATTGGATCCCCGCCGATGATATGTAGTGGTCATATGTATGCCTCTTTAACCAATTTACCAGGCAATGCCTTCCAATGACAAGTCACAGATTCTACCAAGCAAACTTGATAGATTGCCGTGAGCAGCCCTCTTGAACCACAAGCTCTGGCTACAATCCAGTAGTAATCTCCCCTTGGATACCCGCAAGCCTACCCCATCCCAATACCCCATGTTGGTACAGAATGATAACATTTTGAAAATATTTTGTAATGAAGCAAGTCACTGCCTTGGATGAGGTTATTTAGCAGTATATAAACATTACAAAACCATCACACATTTCAAGAATAAAGCAAGTTAAACTAGGACACATAATCATGAACAAATTCACGTATAATAGGTTGAACAAAACTAAAAGCAGTATATTTTTAACATATTTTGTTATGAAGCAAATCATTGCCTTTGATGGAGGTTATGAACCATGGATTCGCTAATATATATAAACATGGTAACTTTTCATATGTTATCCTGGCTGGAGTGAACAAACTCTTTTGGGAAAGTCCCTACCCACAGGTTAAATTCCCCCTGTGTAGGGGAAGACACCCTTAGACACCAGGACTTTGTGCAAGCCAAGTTTTGATAGGCAAAGGGCTTAATAAAGTGCTCACTGGGTCTTATTCAATTATGTGGGGATAGTAGTCCCCATGCAGACATTTTATTTGAGTTTAATATTTTGTTGTCTTTTGTGTTTTTTTTATGTTATGTGCTTTTTGTTATTATTATCATAAGTAAGCAACATTGGTTTCAAATAAGCATCATATCTTACTCAAAAGGACAGATTAAAGATATTACCAACTATCGTCACTGGTGTAATTACCAATTCATGCTGGTGCCAACTGACGTCCATTCCTAGTTCTGCGGAGTGAGTTCTTTTGAATACCTTATTTATTAAGGACTGTATTCTAACAAGTAGTCTATACTCAGAAATAATTCCCTTAAGAGGATTTTAATTAACTTAATAAAATTTTAATATATATAGAGTAAGATTGTGCATAGTGGTGTTGTCAACTTTTTCAAACTGGTGGTGGGGTGCCATTGTGGAAGCACTTCAAAGGGGACATGGGCATTTAGGTTCAAATGTCTTGATCTGCCTCAGAGTGAATGGGTAGTGATATATGTTAACATATACATGGGGTGGTAATATGGATTAGTTTAGGGGTGGGTAGTCATATAAAACACCACATGATACCATATACATGGGGTGGTATCATAAATTAGCTTAGGGTGGGGGTAGCCATATAAAGCACCACATGATACCATATATATACAAATGTTAATTACCATGAAGTTAAAAACAAGAAATTCTTACTCAGCATTATTCAAGTAGGGAGGTATGCAAGAGCAATGTCACCACTAGGATCTTTGGGGCCATCGTGGCCCACCAGTCATTGGGGCCTATGTTATATGACTGAGTACCGGGACATATTTGAGCTGTAGCCATGGGGGCATTTAGCCATGTATGTATTAGTGTGCAAAGTGGTTTTTGCCTCAAAAATATTTAGCTGTTTGGAGTCTAGCTATGTGCCTGTTCTCTGGGGGGGGGGGCACTAAATTTCCAATTGTGCTGGGCCATTAGGCTAACCTACCCTGTTCACAATATTGTTGTGGACCTGCTTAAAATGACTGCCATACCCATTTTGCATTTTATGAAGAATCATGAAATTAAACTTCCTTCTTGTTGTATATATTGAAATACTCTTAGCAGAAAAAATACCTTTTAGAAGAAGGTGGAAATATATCACTGAAAGTGACATCACTATTTGGAGATGCATATATATTTACTAATATATTGAAAATAAAATCCAGTTTGAAATTGTTATTTAAATATTATAATACCATTTGGTTGATCCAAGTTGTTTTTTCATCTTATTTTGTTATTTTGTATGTATTGGTCTTTATTTTTTGTCAAATTGATTTTTTATCTTAAAATTTTGAACATTTCTCTTTTTCACAATTTTTCATAGGTATATAGTTAAAATAGCTTCAGCAGTTAAATATGGTTCGAAATGGTTAAATGAATATTCATATTGGTGGTGGCTTGTATATTTTGGGCAATCCTTAAAAAATAATATAACGGGACTGATCTTAAAGCTTTTATTAATATCAACTATGCTTTCATATTAATGGGAAATAAAGGAGAGCCTTTATAAAAATTATTAAGTGTCTGCTCATATATTTGATTGCTTCATCAGGACAAAGTAATCTATGCAATCATGACAGTGTGTGTGTGTGATGCTTTTAATCTCAATAATGCTAAACTAATTGGATTGATCTCATAGTTGGTGTGTAGGTTCCTCATATTGTGTACAAGAACCTTATTGAATTTGGTAGAGATCTAAGTTCATTTGAGGTCAACAGGTCAAATTACAAAAGCTTGTAATCAGGATAAGTCAATAATGTCAAATTGGATTAATCTCATAGTTAGTGTGTAGGTTCCCCACATTGAATACAAGAAACCCTCATGTGACTGGTAGAGGTCACAGGTCAAGTTACAAAACTATATCAGTTTACCTCAATAATGCCAACTTAGAATATTTAACCTCTTATTTGGTATCAAAAGTTATTTGAGGTCAAAAGTTATTTGAGGTCAAAAGTTATTTGAGGTCAAAAGTTATTTACGGTCAAAGTACAATAACCTTGTAATCAAGGTAACTATATGCCAACTTGAGTTAAGTTAGTCAAAGTTAAAAAGGCTTATTAATCATATGTATATGTTCCCAGCAAAGTGAGTACAATCCAATTTTCGTTTGGTAGCTCAACTATATTAAAACTGGAAAACCTAATGCTCCCTCCCTGCTTACATTAAATGAATTTCTAATCAGAACCCTTCCCCTCAACTCATATCCCATACTAGGAATAGAATATCTATTCCCCCATGCACAGGTTTTGGAGAAAGTACTCATTGAGACACCCTTAGTCCATGGATTTCTCCTTTCACTATAGTTTTCCCTTCACCATATGTTTCTCCTTGCAGCATAGGTTTTCCCCTTCACCATATATTTTTTCAACATAGCATCCTTCACCATGGATTAATTTCTTCACTATATGTTTCTCCTTTCACCATATGTTTCTCCTTTCACCGTATGTTTCTTCTTGCACCAAGTTTCTCATTTCACCTTGGATTTTTTTTCACCTAAGGATTATCCCTTCACCATGCATGGATTTCTTCACCATATGTTTCTCCTTTCACCATTTGTTTCTCTTTTAACCATAAGTTTCTCTCTTCACCATTTGTTTCTCCTTTCACCATTTGTTTCTTATTTCACCATATGTTTCTTCTTTTACCATGTGGCTTCTCCTTTCACCAAATGTTTCTTCTTTCACCATATGTTTCTTATTTCACCGTATGTTTCTTCTTTCACCATGTTTCTCCTTTCACCATTTGTTTCTTCTTTCACCATTTGTTTCTTATTTCACCATATGTTTCTCATTTCACCTTGGATTTTTTTCACCCAAGGCAGTTATCCCTTCACCATGCATGGATTTCTTTGCCATATATTTCTCCCTTCACCATTAATTTATTCACCGTATGTTTCTTCTTTCACCATGTTTCTACTTTCACCATTTGTTTCTTC
>JAODAF010038784.1:0-18875 GCA_027574765.1 Molpadia intermedia
AATGGTAAACTTAAGAAACTACTGTAATTTTGAAGCTTGATGGCAAGGAATCACAAAGCCTTCTTGGCTTTCTGGTTTAGTTTAAAGCTATGACCCCTTGATATATATCATTCTTATTACTAAAATCTAACATACCTCATATAGCAGTATTATCATAAATACTCTAAATAATTTTGAAGACCTCAATCATCTCCCCGTAACCTCCTGTATTTCAAAGTGAGCAAATTAAACTTCTTTAACCTTTCAGAGGATAGACAAGCCCCTCAAGGATGGAATAAGACTTGTAGCCCTTCTTTGCACATTTTTGATCAAAACAATATCCTTCTCCAAGAAAGCACTCCAAACACTTGAGGTGGGGACCAGTGCCTGATATAAATACTTTAAATGTCACCTAAGTAATTGTACATTCTTCTAATAATACTGAAGTCTTAATTCTTCTGTCAATTGGTAAGTTTATTCACAAGGTGTGGCAATATTTATCTCTCTTACCGTATATTTCCATTGTTCTTCCAGTATTGGTATCGCATGGACACTTTTGACAAGATCATCGGGCCCATTGATCTCTCTCTCCCTGTTTCTTTAACCACGGTAAGATTCTTATTCAACATCTTAGGCATAAGCGCTTTACCAACCATGATGATAGTGCTTTATACAATATCAACATGATACCCTGTAGCATTGGAGTTTCCTATTTTCATGCTGCTTTCTCGCTTGGTGCTCAGCATGTGAGATTGGAGTAGGGGATCATAGGAGACGGCCTGACCGTTGTGGCCATAGTGGCAAAATGTAAATTCCACCTATTTTCATGCAGCTATTAAGGAATTTCACTATAATTTCATGTTACAATTAAAATAACCTGCCAAAGATAAATGTATTCTCAATATTAAAGTTTACCTACATGCTAAATGTTGATGGAAACTGTTAATTTTGGTATTCAATAGGGTAAAGTTAAACCTGACTTACAAGCTTGTCTGATTAAAGTAAGGTCAATACACTATAAAGTAATGTTGAATGCTTTGCAATACTAGTAGTTCAGTAGCATTATGCTATTATACCATATTTTGCGCAATTGAAATCAACAAGTTATTGCTGACTTCGGTTTCTGCATCTCATGATAATCACACGAAACAAAGATGTTGAAACATGTTGAAATCATTGTACAAGATATTAATATGTTCAGTTACTATTTTATCTTCTTGTATTTCATGCACTGGCAGGTCCAAAATTTTGGGGGATGGGGAGGCGGATGTGGTTGAGAAGTGGGCTTAGACCACAATCATATTCCTCCATGCATATAAATGCTTCAGGTATTCTGCACTTGTATTCTGTGTTAGATTTATTGGGATACAACTAATCTGTATTACATGTAGTACTTGGGAGGAATATTTTTTCACATAAGCACAATACAGTGGCTATAGTTCACCATCTTGTCCGACAACCTAAATAAACCTAAGTTAGATCTGAAGGTATGTTCAGACTACTTTCAGATGAGTTTCAGATCAAAGATACTTCTAGGTTTAATGATCTGACAGTAACATCAGACTAGTCTGAAATTCCTCAGTCTGATTTTGTCTGAGATTTTTATAGATCTGACAATTTGTCTGAAATTAGATCTGAAATATCTGGCAGACTACTTTGTAGTCCGTTAGACCTCTTTCAGACAACTTTCAGTTCAGTTTCATACTCAATTTTTCAGTAGGTAATAGAATGCATGATAGCACCTTAACGGAACATTAAATATCACTCCTGGTCAGATTAAATTCTTGTAATATTTTTACAATTGAATTTGTCATTCTTTTAATACTTACAGGTGCCAGTGTTTCAGCGTGGTGGCAGTATACTACCCACGAAAGAAAGGGTACGCCGATGTTCAAGCCTTGGTAGCAATGATCCTTACACTCTTAAAATAGCCCTAGATGCTCAGGTATGTACCAATAACTGTAACAGGGTGTTATTGTAAGCCTAACACATAAAGTATATTGAAAAAGTTTAGCCTAGGCTTTGTAATGGACAACATTCTACTCTTTAGGGGAGCCAGCCAATCTCGTTTTCGCAGAAGTTTAGTGTGTGCACTGTGGCTTGACTCATTAACTTTGTTCAACTTGCACACACTGCCGAGTTTTTCCGAGATATGCAAGGCCACTTAAGCTTTCAATAATCCGCTGTTAACAATACTCAATCACTTCTAGTCTCATTGAAAGGTAATTTTTACTAATTTAGTGATTGCTGTTAGGAATAGTTTGTTTCTTTCCTCAACTATCATATCATGTTGTAAGAAATATATTTTAATAATTGGCTTGGCTTAATAAGGGCTTAGCATAAATCGTTGCAACAATATTATGTACAGTTACCTAAAACTTGTTATAGAAAGAGTAAAGCAACCGTTTTTACTCAAATATGTTGTTAAAATATCGCAACTCCCAAAGCGGGTCCCAAAGTTACAAACTCCTTGCATATACAACACGAACAGGCCTGCACGGCCCGTTGGAACTTTCTGGAAGGCTGCGGTATTATCCGTTTAGTGATATGGAATAATCATTTAAGGATTTGTCAAACACTTCAACAATAAGAGGTAACAGGTAAAGCAACTCAATATTTATTAAAATCTCAAATTGCCTATGCAGAAATGGGACAGACAGATCTAAAAACCGCCATAATCCGAGTTGACGTTTTCGTAGCCTATATATATATATTGATTGTTTTCAAGTTTTGTGAATTGAATATAAAAATGGAGGTAGGCCTAATAGAAAGCTTTCAACCATTTATTTATTGAAAATAGGTACAATATTTATGAAATACTTTGAAGACGGAAGTAAAATATGAAGCTTTAAATCAAAAGTGGGGGAAATACAGTGTATGGAGTCAAGTCCTACTCTGTGTGGAATCATTATTCGACTCTCAGGTCAAGAGTCGCGATTCCGAAGTAGAGTCAAGTACTCGTCCAAGCCCACTATATATGTAGGCCCTAATATTTATAGAAAGAAAGACACGACAAAACAACTCTGTGCAAAAAAAAATTTACACTGATTCATGGCTTCTCTGTCACTTCTTCCCTGCATAAAAATAAAGAGTGGCAACATCAAAGTTGAACGTCAGCAATTTAGTTGGAATGTTTGCAACAAGTGTTAGTGTTTATACTATTGATGTCCCTTCATTGTTTGCATTGTCCATGATCACAGTAGCCTCAAGCACTCCATGGCTATTAAAGTTTGGAAATCTTCGGGAGAGTGTGTGAGATGTCATTGACAGTATGCATGGATTGTGTGTGACGTAATCCTCCATGCGGATCCGCACAAATGAGAATGGCCGGCTCCCCTTATTGTGATTGCTTGCTTCTTGTTGTGTTTGCTGGCATGTTTATGGACATACTCTGGCTGATGTCTTAGTTGTGATTTTGAAAAAAGGAAAACAAAATGTCCGAATTAATTATCAAATCTTCCCTATGGCTGTCTATGCAGAGCTCGATCTGGCCTAGCCTACTTTGTTAATTGCCTCCAGTGAGTTACATTAATCACTGGCACACCTGGATGACAGACCATGCCCATGCCGCCCCTACAATAACGTTTGATTTCTTGCCGATGGCCGAAGGAATCTGTGCTATCATGATGGTGTGTGTTTGTATATATGTGTGTGAATATGATGCTGCTTGTATTCAGTCTAACTCAATAATACCAACTTTTATTAATCTCATAGTTGGTGAGTCTGTTCCCCATATTGAGTATAAGAACCCGTTGATTTTGGTAGAGGTGAAAGGTCAACAGAGGTCAAAGTGCAAAAACCTGATAATTACATTAAATTAATAATGCCAACATGGATTGATCTCATAGTAGGTGTGTAGATTGCTTATATGGAGTACAAGAACCGTTTTTGGGTTGGTAGAGGTCAAAGGTCATTTGAGGTTAAGAGTGGACAAATTACAAAGAACTTTATCAAGACTACCTTGTAATCAGGGTAACTCTGCCAACTTGGTAGCATTCAAAGAACAATAAAAGTAGAAAAGCTACTGCAATTTTGAAGTGTTACTGCAAGGAATCCTTTTTGGCTTTCTGGTTAGTACAACCATTTAATTCTGAACTAACATGTAGCGAAAACATAATCTGGATTGGGGATACTGCAGGGCTTTAAAACACAGGCACAGAATACAATGCAGCTCTGTTATCTTTATTAATACCTTACTGGTCATTTCTAACACCTTTTATCTTATACGTTCAATCTCATACCTTCAGGCATCGGCTACAGGAACGTTATACAGCGATGATGGCCATACATTCAATTTTCAGCAAGGACAGTATATCTATCGCCAATTTGATTTTCAAGATAAGAAGCTGACATCTAAGTGAGTATTCTGCTGTAAATTGTTTTATTGATATCACCAACCCTTATGTATTGACTCAATAGTGTGGTTGCCAGTGACAATAATTATTGGTGACCTAACATTTTAAATATAAATTTTTTGGTCACCAAAATTTTATTTTCACTCGCCAATTTTTTTACATGTAGTATATCATTAAATATGTTCAGAATCATAAAAATATAATGACTATTTGTAATGAATGATGCTTTCACATTTTAATCTGGTTGTCTTCGCCATAGGCCTACGTAAAGGCTATCCTAACAACTTATATACGGCAGTCTTCCCTAACATCAGTTAAAAAATATAATTGGAGTGATGGAAACTCAAAATAAATCTGACTGTTAGTGGAAAGTCATTCTTGAATCATGTATCGCATCTTTTTGAGATTACATCCAATGAATGTTTATCACAGATACTATAATTGTAACATTATTTCCAAGATGAATAAAGCCTTGTAAAACTTGTTTTAGCATAACACTGTGTACAATATAACAATATCAAAAATCTGCTACGTGGCCTGCTGCGTCCGTGTTTGCCCATCATCTGGTCGCAGGCGATCGCTATGAATGCAACTATTGTTTGACATGTTCTGGTAGAGCAGGACTGGCACTTGGGGCTTGATGCCTTAATGTGCCTGCTACTGATTGCTCCTCGATTCATACACACAATTGAAATTCTATTTATCAAGGGATTACAAAGTTGTAGCAGTTGGAAGTCAAACATTAACTGAATTAAGCCTATATGCCACATGAGTGAAAAATATAGTAAGGCGTGATTTTTTTCTACTCTCTACCTAGAAAACGATCGTAGTTCAACATTAGGTCTTCTAGTAACGAACACACAGTACAAACACTGCTATGGTGTCATATAGTAGATTGATTCATTGTAAAATTCAAAGCAGAATTTTCTACTGCAATGTTAAACACTTGTGAACAAGACTTTAATATACTTATAAAGATTGCAAGAGTTTAGCAAAAATTGAGTAACATATCATGTTTCAATCATGCAGACATTGTGCTATGTTGAGAAAATATCGCAATGTAACGTTAGGTTACAGCATCATTTAGTATTAAACTTACACATACTCTTAACCTTAGGCCTTGTGCTATATATATGGCACAATATAAACAGCACATGTTGCCTTTCTTTATGTATAGCTTCAACTAGCTAGAAGAAAAAAGAATACCGGTTCGCGGGAGTACGATAACGGTCATGCAACGAACCGTCTTTTTTTCTGCAGCTAGGTAGTTTCTGAGGAACGGTAATGCCACGCTAGCATGCAGCTAACTTTTGTATGGAAAAAAGTGTTTGTGTTGCGTGGTATAGATAGACATGTGACCTAGGCCTAACGCGGTTTATGTGCTGTAATGTATGGTCGCCACAAGAGTTACGTGCATGGCGATCACAATTTTTTATGACTATTTTTAGTCACCAACGTTAAAAGATCTAGTCGCCTTGGTGACCATGGCGACCGGAATTGATAAGCATTGGATATCACTCTTAACTGAGGCAGACTTTAGTGAGGCCAAAAATGAGAAACTCTAGAATGTGTATCCAAAGTACCTTCATCATACAGTATAACACTTCTTTATTTATTAGTCTACAACTGTATTAAACTTCAATAGTTGTTGGAATAAATCTGTATATTTTATGATTAGTGTATTGATATTATAAATAAAGACAGGTGTCCAAATATTAATATTTGATTTGTTTGAGTGGTTAGATGGTGTACATGCTGCAGTATGCGCATTGCTTATGAATGATATTTATGATTTATATATACAAAATTGTCTAATGGTTGATTTAGCTTATTTGTGTACAGACAAATTCATAAGAATAAGCAAAATGCATAAAACAATTGATAATTATATCATGGTTAACATTGGAAAAAATAAGGAAATAATGACAGTAAATTTATGTCAATTGTAACATGTGGTTTCATGTTAATAATTAATATAACATTTAAACTGTTTTAAACATTGAGCTCAAACCTCACTAGATCAAAGGGCCTGGTGAGGTGTCTGAGGCTATGATTTACTCCCCTTAATAGAACCCAAGGGATTGTACATGCAGCTGAACTTCCAGGGGATAATAAAACTAAGCTACAAGTTTATTGATAACATTCAGGACTAGATTAATGGACATAGGTATGGCAGTTTAAATAAATTGATCAAGCTCTGTGAAGCTATTATCTATTGTTCAGTATAAAGTGGCATGCCCAAGGGTAATTAAGGTTGCTTCTACAATTTTACAGATTTTTTAATGGGACCACCCCGGCATGTTGATAATATCAGGAAACTTTTGCCCAGAAAGAGACTACCTCATGTAACTTTCTGTCCAACAGAAATGTTAAATGTTGTATTGATATGTGTACAATTCTACTTTTAAGATACATGGACATGTAATGCCATGTCATGAATATTAATAAGGGTCCAGTCTCATTCTAGAATTCTTTTAATGTCGATATCTTTCTAACTGTATGCTTCATAGTTTGTCTCATATATATGGAATGTTGGGTAGTAAACCACAGAGAAAGTAATAAACATTTGTCTTTTGTTGATTTAATCTTTCAGAAATCTGGCCCCAGTGAGTGACTATAAGACCAGGGCCTGGTTAGAGAGAGTTGTAATTATAGGGTTATCAGAATCACCCAATCATGTGTCACTTTTAAGCCAAGGTAAGGCAATATAATGTCTTTCAATTGTTTTCTTCATGTTTTAGTGGTTTGTTGTTTGAAGGCAAATTGAAATTGGTGTTTATCTACTATAAGGTGTGTGGCCCTTGATCCAGATTCATTGATTGTTTCATTAGGTGGTTTTGTTGAATTTTGGTTGTTTACAGGCATCATTCAGCTCTTCCAATTGATGAGCTATCCATACTTAGGGGCCATTTGAGGTCATTGGTTGGAATGCTCTAAATGATTCTTCTCCCACTGACAGAAACGAATTGATGTCAATCATAATGTATTTTGGGTAGTGCTTCATTTGGGATGATTAGGAATTTGAAACATGTAGCAATAATGAAGTCATTCAATACATGTACTATACAGTGTGAGGTACTGCACCATTGGTGCTCTAGTTGTTATGATCAATTTTTGTTCCACCCTTTCTTTACTTTGCAGGTAATACCCAGTCTTTGGAGTTTGGCTTCTCTTCACAGAAGGTACTGTCCATACGTAAACCTGCCATAAACATTGCTGAAGATTTTGAAATCACTCTTTCATAGCAATCTTCTTTAGCATATAGATTTTTCTTTTTTAATTTTGTATAAGGTATAATAAAAGTTATGAGTAACTATGTCATGTTTGACTCCTTTTAGCTATCCAACTCTCTTCTACTTATTTGCATTCCTAAGACACTGCATGTAATGCAAAGATTTATTTGAAAGGAATTGACAAAAGATAAAGGCAATATTGGAGATCCATGATAGATGTAGCTGCAGCTGATTTGGTGTGAAGCTAAATTCATCCAAGCCTTACACTTGTCGTCAGAACCACCTCCAGTGCCAACAGGTTTGAATAATTGAGGTTTCTTACTGTTGATGAATTTTTATCCCCTAAAATAAAAGACATGATGTTGGAGTAAGCTAGGCCTTGTTGACTAACATGCAAAGGACTAGTGATGACCTTAGAATAAATGATGGTGCCTTCATTACTATGCACCCTATTTTATTACATTTTTTCATCCTTACTTTTGTTGTATTAACCTTAGTTTTGTTTTGTTCCACTTTAAATAATTATCCCACACAGTGCAATCTATATTCCCTGCAGTGTTTGAGATGATGTGCACATCAATGTAATTATAAGATAATTGTTCATTTAGTAGTGAATAGAAACAGTGTGGAAAGACATTAAGCCTTGTGGTAAAAAATGAAAGGTATCCTGTTGTGCTTAATACTTCATATAATAATAAGATATAGCTTACAAGAAGAGCCTCAAAGCTTTACAAGAGCCATGATACAGTGTCCTCACTGATCAAAGCATAGTCAAAACACTGTATGATGGAGGAGCACAATGTAGATCACTACTATTTATGATGAGGACAGCTGTAGTATCTGGCTTGATCCTATGTATTAAAAGCAGAGTTTCTTTGATTCTTTTATCCAATTGTTTGTAGCCATAAAATAGCTGAAGAGCTGTTTAAAAAAAATCATCATCAAAAAGGAAAGAAAATGATAGAAATTTTAACGAAAACGATCATGAATATCATTTGGTTGCTCAAAAACTGGTCTATCACATTAAATGTTGTAATTACTTGTTAATTGAAGTGCAGACAGTGGCAGCCTCCAGTAATAATCTATCAACTGAATGAATTAAGCACTCATATGAAAATGTTTTGGAACTTCATGTAACCTCCTTGACCACCATGTAACATCCATATAATAGCAGGGATTACCCAACCCAAGGTCGCACCAAATGAAACTACAATTTTCACACAACATGAAGTGTAAAGGAGGAATCACCAAGAAAACTGTTGTATTTGAAATTATTTCCTGTCATATATAAATCTACGTTGAGTTGTTGGGGTGCATACTTAGATACCAGTATAATTTTGCAAAGCAAGGCAAGGCAAATGTTTTTCAAATTATGGGTTGTGGACAATAATTTGGGAACTACTGTTTGGTTGATATATTGATGACACATGTTTTTATATGCAGTTCACATAGCTTTAACACTGTGCTTGCCCATTTGGTGATGTTACTCGTTTTGTGGTAATTTTCAGCAGAAAAAGGAAAAGAGGGTTGGAATACACAAATCTCAGTTAAATAAGTTAACTGTTTTAAGGATATAGCAATAGCTCAGGTTATTAACATACTGGTAATAAAAGAGTGCGGAAGGTACTTTGATGGTAGCATTATAAATAAAGTTATGCAAAGACTATTTATTCTCTCACTGAATATGTGAACACCTTCCTGAGACTTTTATTTAAAGCATAATTATGTTTATTCTTCTGAATGTGCACTTCACAAAACCTAGTTCACCTTGTATGCAAAATGTAAAGCAAAAGATTTGGTTACTACCATAATATAACAGTCATCTCTGTCCATTCTAGAAATCAATGTTTTCTAATGCTTGCCACTTTAGAAGAAACTAAAGTTTGAAGAAAAGCCAAATTTATTCTTAAAATAAATTATTAATCCTCTAAAGCATACAAGTCATTCTAATTGAGATATTGTTTAGAGGAATTTATAGCAAATCAAGGCCATATTATCTATTTAGGACCCTTAAGCCATCAATATTTTAAAACATATATTATTAGTGGCTATTTCCAACAGTTATGTGGGCCAGTACTAAGCTGGATTTTATGCAATCAATCTCTGTTAACATATTTCACTGTTGATGAACAGTATTTACTTTCAGTGATATACAGCAATAGATTCCACAGATTTACATGAGTACAGGGTCTAAGTATTAAGATTAAAATGAGGGGTTAAGACCCAATTGAGAATATAGGGAAGAAAAGACAACAAATTTCTCAAACATTTTGGTCTCATAGAGATGTATACGAAGTAATCTGACATTCAGACATGCATGACTCAATGTGTAAGTTTGGTGAAACATGCAACCAATCGTGTGACACAATGTGTAAGTTTGGTGGAACATGCAACCAATTATGTGACTTAATGTGTAAGTTTGGTGAAACATGCAACCAATCGTGTGACTCAATGTGTATGCTTGGTGGAACATGCAACCAATGATGTGACTCAATGTGTAAGTTTGGTGAAACATGCAACCAATCGTGTGACTCAACGTATATGCTTGGTGGAATATGCAACCAATTATGTAGTTAGTTAGGCAGAACATGTAACTAATCATGTGACACAATCTGAAAGTTTGGTGGAACGTGCAACCCATTTCCTTTGTAGTACTGCACAAATATACTAATTCCCTTTATCCTGTTAAGAGTGCATTTTCTGTAGAAAGTTGTAGGATCTTCTTAATTAATAGTAATAAAGGTGCATATTTGACAGTTTTTTCTATTTAATAATCATGTCCTGTTATCATTTTATGTTTCAGTAATCCTTTCATAGTCACCTTTTCTTATCACCATTTGTCCTAAGAATAATTATCGTATGGCACACATGTGAAAATGTTTGTCATGAAAATAGAAATAAATAAATTCTACATTACTTCCCTGTTTGCATTTCTTCTTTTGTAAATATTATTAGTGCCAATAAACCAGTATGTCATCATTAAAATCCTTCTTGAACCGTCACCCATGCCAACACTAGGAAGACACCCTTTATCCCACCATTAACACAACTAAGTAATGAATGCATACAACATTGATGGAATTTGATGGGACCTCTGGATGAAAGACACAAGCCATTACCCAATGAGCACCCTCTGGGAACTAGGACATGATAATGACACAGAAATTAGGCCATTGATGGAATTTGACCTTCAAATAGGATGGGACCTCTGGGAACTAGGACATTCAAATTGTTAATTGTCGTTGATGGAATTTGACGTGGACCTCTGGGTAAAGGTACCAGCCGTTACCCAATGACCACATAGGATATTTAAACTGTCATGGTACAGGAATGAGGTCACTACTCGCAAAAGTGGTCAACATCCCTAAGTGAAAGTATATATTCTGTGTGCAGTATATACTTCTATCAAACTGAAGAGCACCAACTGTATTATTTATATTTATTATCTATACTTTATATTACTATTGGTAAATAACATTGCAAACCAGAACATTTGAGTTGATAGTGCAAGATTAAAAGTTCATACTTAGATATTCAACTTATAGATGAAATCATAACAAACAACATTCTTGAATTTTAACTGATATTCCAAGCTCTTTTATTAATTCTCTAACTGGGATTTACTATAAGGTCATATAAAGCATGCTTTCAATTATACTTTCCCATACTGCCATATCAAAATACAGGAAGGTATGTGACTTAACCATGGATAGTGTCAGATGGTCAATTGTTCTGTTAGAATCCTTCCTGTACGAAGCAGTTTCAAGAGTGCAGTCAGTCAGAAATCTCTCAATAGGATGGCCCAATGCAGCATCTGTTGATTGCTGAGCATTGCTGGACATGTTCCTGTCGACCTGCTTGAAACACCAACTACTAGTGTCAAGCTTTTAATGAATGTTTAAAGATGTGTCTCTTCTGCTCTCCTCCATTGAACAGAATATTAATATCATGGGTAATAATAACACCAGATAATAGCTTCCCGGGGCTGCTTCTTCACTTCATTAACACTGCCAGTCCTACTTTCTGAAAGTACCATTAATCTTGTCTTCAATGATAGCAATACAGATGTAGCCATAATTTTGATGCCCTGAAGGCTCAGATGCAGAATAGCTTCACAACAAAATGAATATTGGTGCCATTTGATGCAGTTTCGTTGGCATTTAGCTGCTACAAAATGCACAGACCACCCCCCTCCCATTCTCTGGTCGAAAACCCTACCTCCGCCACTGACCTTTGATCTGGTGAGGTCTGAGCCTTCTAGTTATTAAGGCAGTGATTGCCTCATGAGGGAGTGGAATATTTCAACCATTACACAATGCCTAGAGAACCAGAATCATCAATACTGGAAGCTAAGGATAAGATAAATGAAGAAACTTATACAGATCTGTTTGTTATTAGTCTGAAGGATCCCGTCGACATGTTCAACAAAACAGTTTCCTCGTGTTTGTGCATGCGCTGGAGCTATGAATTGTCTAAGAATCTTCACCAACTCAAAAGTGATTAACTTTTGTTCAGAAAGGGTGAAGACCATTTTGGTAGGAAAAACCCTAGCCGGTCCGTGGCTGACTGATCTGGCTGTGATCTGGTGTAGGTGACGTGTACCAAGTGTTATCAAAGTGATTCTATCTATGTGAATTTCAAGTCAGGGTGAACAGAAAAACATGAAGAAGAGGGCCAACTCGGTATTGATCTAGTAGTAATGGGGAATTAATGGTATGTGAAGATTTTGAACTACTTATTCAAATTTAGTACCCCTAATTATTGCTTAAATATCCTAAATCATTTCCACACCACCCTTACTCAAATCCATATATGGACCTGATATAAATTCCATATATGGGCCAGCTCTACAAAATCCATATCAAATATTATAAAGTTTTGGACAGATATAATCTAATGTTTGATATGGGCCATATCAAATTTTATTTGGGCCATATAAAGAAATTTCCATATAAAGTTTCACTCTTTATGAAAAGGTGTAGACAACAAGAAGGTGAACGATCTACATTTATCCACCTTATTAGGTATATACATTTTAGGTATGTTCCTATGTCAAGTTTGTTTAAGTAAACATTAAAAAAAACATGACCTTGTCCAGTTGAATGTTAATAGATTGGATACAATTTATTTCCTTCCTCTCCATAAATAAACCCTTATATACAGGAATGTAATAGTACAAGATACGGTCGTATTTTGTAGTCCTATATTTCCCATCAAGATTATCATTTAAAATAATAAAAATATATGAAAGGAACTGCAATCAAATTAATATTATAATTCGTGAATCTTCAACCTCTATTACCAAAATTTAAATATAGGTTATTTTAAATCATAAGAACATGCAAAATACTGTAATAGTCACGTGACACCAGATTAATAGGAATATTTAAAGAAAAGAATCTTCCCAAGCTTCATCAATTAATTGGCTAAATATACATCTGTGACATGGTGACCTCATCAATCATCATCAGGAGAATGAAGTATTATGTAACCAGGACATATATCGTGCATGTTGGGGATTCAAATAGGGTTCCCACCTTTCATATGTGGCAAACCTGGACTAGTGGGAATGGTTTAATGGTTCAATAGGTACTATCAGGTCAGCCTACAAGCGCTACTACTATACGTTAGACTATCATTGGCCTCAGTGTTTCCAAATGACTGAACAGACAAACTAGAATTCAACCAAGTTAATGATTTCACAGCCAAGTTCACATGTAAACATACTAGCCTATGCTACATGTAGATAGTGGTCACCTTTTTATTAGTGATACGTGTTCTGATAATCATACAGCATATTCATGGCTTTCCAAACCAGACTAATGGGCTGAAACCTGGACTGTCTGGGTGAAACCCAGAGGGGTGACTACCCTAGATAAAATACAATATTGGCCTTATTGACACCAATGTGCCCAAGTTTACTAAAGTAGAGATTTGGGGAATATTCTTTACCTTCATAAGGAAAACCTGAGTATCATACCACCTTGTTCAGACCCTAAACCAATCTGTTGTTTTGCCTAACAGATAAAATGTAAAGAAACATTTAGGCTAGGCTTGTTTGGTTTCAATGGACATTAGAATTCAGAGAAAGGTAACCTTCTGTTGAATTAGCAAGGAGAAGTGGTTAAGTTCATCTCTGCTTAGTGAAAGTTAATTTCTCATATAAATACTCTTTTAATATTCTTCCATTTCTCTATAATTACTGCATGCTTGTATATTGCAAAATTAGTACTTTCTTTCATTACTGTTTAATTATCATCTGAATTTCATTATCATTTGTTCATCAGATAAAATACATAAAAAAATATTAAAAAAAGATGTGAGATATAGGCCTACTGATGGCAATTAATTTTTTTTTAACCACAGTGCTCCAATTAAAAACATTTTCATATTAGGACGGTAGTGGTACTATACAACAGAGCTGTAGCCATGTCCAACTTGTCCGATCTGAGTCCGAGCTTGTCCAAGCGAGTAAAGTAAGTTCTTCCATATCTGCCAATCAATTGATTCCTACTATACACCAGTGACAGTTCATAACAATCCATATTGAAGTATAATGAGTTTTTAATTATTCCATATAAATTCGACCAGAGAATGGCTCAGGTCTATAAGGTGTCGAGACTGAGCCAAGAACGAGTTTAGAGCTGGTGAACTGAGTCAGAGTCAAGCAGTCCAAATCTACAGCCCTGTTAAAAGGGCATGATATTGAAAATATAAAAAACCAATGATATACAATCATGTTGATTACCGGTGACATTGTATTCCAAATTAAAATCATTCAACCAACCTCGCCTGTCTGTCTTGATTACGGAAGTGATTCAGTTTATATAGGTTTCCATATATTACAGCTATATTATGCATGTACCAGGTTGTGCCTTTATTTGTATAAATCTTTGTAAATATAAATTTCTAAATATGTTTCTAGCAGAAACTTCCAGTAGATATTACCTCTTCCAGCAGGTGTCAACTGGAATTAACAGGCCAATCTATTGTGTTTATTGAACAGACCTATATATATCTTAGAAGGTTTACCCATTGAAATTTGTTAAATGCAGTAACCTATTAAATTCAGTTGTTGAATGCAGTAAGTACCTGTTCAAACAAGTTGAATTTACAACAGATTTCAATGGAATATTCCATTCGGTTATGCAATGAGTTTTTGCACTCTTGGATGTTTGACTTTGATGTTGACCTCAGGATGGTTATTATCACCACGTGTTTGCAGTTTGAAGTTACATCAGGGGGGTTCTGTTTGAAAGAGAAAAAGCCTCCCTTTCACTAGAAACATGCATGTAGAGGGTTGGCTCAGATCTTGAAGACACATGCATTGTGGTCCACTTTATTGTATAGGGACAGTCACAGTAATAACTGGCATATAGTATACTAGCAATTGTTTTAGTGTGAGTGCCATGAATATTTGCATCGAAGATAAAAGATGAAGAAAGGTCAACATGAAATTGATGGAATTCCAGAAAGAGTTATGGTTAGGTATATCTGAAACTGGTCAGGATAAAAATGGTAATTTCTACCATCCCCAGATTGCATCATGGGCAAGAATCCCACCTCCTCCCACAAAACCTTTTCCCAGGGCCCAACAACCGGCCCGGTGCAAAGGAGAACATGAATTAACTCATATACAAGGCACTGCTTATCATGGTTAATATGTGTGTAAAATGCTATACTTTTAAAAACAATTCTCTTAAAATTTTGTAACAATTTCCTTTAAAATTAATTATTATAATATTAAAATAATTATTGCCACAATGTATCTTATTGTTATCAAATGCCTTCACTTTAAAATGATACTGCTATTACATGTTCACATTATTATTTCTCTACACAACATGAAATGGGTAAAGTTAAAACAAATGTGGACTAAAAGTAAACAATAATAATCTCTTTTATATAAAAATCATAGTAATTATGTAGCTACAGCAAGTATGTCAAGGCTACAGGGATAAAATAATCTATTGTGTGACAGATGAAACCAAAAAACCTATCCCCTAAAAATGTTCATATTTCTTTTTCTAACTACTACTAGTCAGCCTAATTCAACAATATTATTTTGCAAACATTTTGGTATAATTGCACTTACAATGAAAATCTCAAGAAACTCCTAAAGCACATGAAAACAAGAATGGATTCTGCTCTCAATGATTCCCACAAAACCTGAGAGAACAACCCTGTTCAATTTGGTCAATAACCATTGTTTTAAACTTAAACATTATTAAATTCATTAATTGGGACTACAACTTATTAATAAGTTATTGAGAAAATATCACAGATATAACCAAGCTGTTTATTTTCAATCTTGGTTTACCATAAAATTACCCAAGATGTTTGGTGAGAAAGCTGAAATCTTGGTTAAAAACTTGAATTCTCTGTTATATAAGTTTAAGCCATGGTTTCATGTTATGTTGATTGATGTACCATGTGTCAGGTGATACCAATGGCCTTTAAAACAGAGACAGGTTTAATTTATAATTAGCAAACCTGTATCATCATCATAATTTTGTTTAATCCTTTATTAAGGAATGTCTATTTAACCCCCCCCCCCCCAACTTCCTGGTGTAATGAGTGACTTGAATATCCTGAGCCTATTGTTCATATTTGTAACACCAGTCCAGCTGATGAAACATTATCACCACCCCCTCCCGTCATGTATACATCAGTGCAGACTAAGACGGGCGCTACACAGATAATAACGTCATCTTCATCCCAACAAGAAACTGGTCTATCTTCCCTGAAGGTCATCCTCTGACTACCAGCTTCCTGTGAAGTAGAGAATGACTCGTCCATGATAATCCGAGACTTGGTTATGTCTACTTCTGCGGTACCACATACATACCTATTTGCAGTGAGGGCAGCTTTCGCAGCAGCAGACATTGTATTTTTCCAGTTTGAATCCTTGGCTGTCATAATCGCTTGAAAAGCAAGTGTATGTACATGCAACCTTGATAGTTTTCTTTGGCCATTTACATTTGGTGTATTTTTTAACGATTTGAAAACAAACCTCATTTGGTCCAAAACGGTGGCGGTACGAGGATATGGATCTGCAAGTAAACTTACGTTGCCGTAATTGAGTAGACTATAGAGGTTTGGTAACTCTTGTTCGTTCATTCCTAAGGAATCTGAGTATGGTACTATGTACTCCATTAGGTCATGAAGCATACTCTCTTCAGCAAAAGAGGCAAACTCAAAGTGCGTTTTAATGATCGGCGATAATCCTGAGATGAGTTTCTGTAGCTCTGACAACCGGGCATGTCTTTCACCTGGGGATAAGAGCAATTTTTAACATTATTACAAAAAGTCTTGTCGGATATCCATATATACTTCCTGACAACAGTAGATTTTGGAAAGCATATGAACATTTTTCAGCAAATCAAATTTAATTGTATCATTGTGTATGACAATGACACTGGGTATTTTTACCCCAACACAAATTAAACATTAGTATCCCCTGAATACCCTACCATAAATTATCTTGATAAATTAACCTTAATCTTTACCAATAAGAAAATGTCTTGAATGTTTCCTATTTCTGGTCTAAAATTGTAACACAAAGTACAAATTTAAATAATATTATAATAGATATATTTGTATAATTTTATTACCCAAAAGAACTGTATCATGCAGTATTGGCATTTATCAAGAAAACAGGCCCACAATATAGTAAACAAAAGCTTGACATGGAAACTATGAAGCTGCAATTTGATTTGTTGTTTTCTTTACATTTTGTTTGGTTTCTGTATCTACTGAAAAGTAAAAAATTTCCGGTATATTTTACAGACAAGACATTTAAGATTCTAATTCTTTCAAGACCTTGAAAATGCAATATTTCATTCTCCATTTCTTCAGGTTTTTCAAAACTTCAATACCTATGGAAACCTTGAATATCTTAAAATCTAAATTGTCATTCAGAGGAATTGCTGGTCAAGTCTGGTGGACATGTTCCACTGCAAATGATGATAGTAGAATGCAAATTTGAATTTAGAGATTAGTTATATAATTCTTTCTACTAACCTTCTTTAAAGGGAAAGTTATCCATCATTTGTAAACCACCAATGACCACAGCTTGTGGTTTGAATGCAAGCAGTTCCTTGCTGAAATCATCCAGTGATTCTAACAGTGGGTTAGATGAGTCGGAATGAATGATAAATCTGAAAGAGAGATTAACTTGAGTTTAATACTAATAACATTGTAAGCTTTTACTTAATTTTTAGTCAATATAGCTTGTAAGTTGTAGGCAGCCCATTATCAGAGCATTAGGTGAAGCATGAATGTTAGCTAGAGAACTGGAATGTTTGTTTTACCTGTTGGCCCTTGGAGTTGTGTATTTCCCCCACTTTTCTCCAGTTTTGTATTCCATCAGGAGATGTACATCATCCTTCTTTAATGGCATTCCAGCCACTAATATAAAAGAAATGAAGCAAGATTACATTTACAACAAGACACAAGGTAAATGAAGGTTTTCATAATTTGCATTTAGTGTTAATTTTAAGATTTAGGTTTAACTTCAAGTCTTGCATTACTGTTTAAATTTCAATGGAACATGCTATTCAAACATGGATTTCACTTTCAGTATTTAGGCTACAGCTTAGGCTCCCTTTATAGAGAGATATGTTAGTAGGTAAGGTAAACAAATTTGAAATGGAATTTGAATTGAAATCAGCAAGTAGAACTAGAAATAAATTCTAACTTTTATGACTGACCTGTGACTCTTTCATGAAGTTGGTCTCTTAGCCTCTGTGACATGCGAGCTCCCAGCAGTACTTCACAGCCCTCCTTGGCAAGTCTGTTGGCCATGGCTGGGGCATTGCCTCCAACATACCAAGTGGTACTAGGTGTCTGCTCAACCACTTCCAATACATTGTCAAAAAGCTCCTTGTCATGAAGGTATCTCCTGAAAGAAAGAATAACATATATGTTTAGCCCCTCCCACTTATTCAAGTACACAAGTACAAACAATAGGGTTTAGTGTACAGTACATGGTATCTAGGCTAGTGGTTCAGTGCATTCACTATACCAACTACTACAACTAGTGGGTCTCAGTATCAAATCCTGGTTGAGTCGAACCAAAAATGACTTCAAAAATAATTGCAGCCATTAACAATTACGAACAATACTTCCCATTCAACAGTCAATCTGCAATACATGTTGGGCTGCACTGTTATTGCAAACAACGCAGTTTATACTTATAATAGGCGTAGGCTATTCTATACGGTATATCAAAAGTAGGAAAACGATCTCCATCTTTCATTTTCCTTTGAAAGGATTTGTATAAAAAAATTGGATTGCATGATAGACA
>JAODAF010038785.1:0-11777 GCA_027574765.1 Molpadia intermedia
GCTCCCCCTTCCACATCCTGACTTTCAATGAGCCTTGGAATTATGGCATCCCCGGTTTGGTCAACAGCTTTCCGCTTCAACTGATTCTGTAGAGATTAGAAAATATAATATATATTACTGCCAGGTGGGTGCATAATCACTTTTGGGTTTTTGTATATCCTTCTTATACATGTTCACTAGCACTGCAGCGGGTAGAAAAATTGGACCCGTGTACCGACTACCCATACCCGTCGGGTACCCGAATGTATTTATGGATTGTAACAGCCCAGGGTGGGGGGGGGATGCGATTGCGCCTCCCAAATTGGCAGTTATGAGAAATAGAGGAAGATTGTTGTGATTTTTCGCGCAATTTGTTTTGTTTTCTTCATTAGGCATATGTGGTTTGTGCCAAATATGCTGTTAAAAATTCGGAGATCGTACATGGATATCCCAAAGTTTTCGACTGCCGCACTCCAATATCTTGTTATGTAAGCTAACGTTAAGTGCCGAATTTGCCATTTAAATTTTTTTTATTGAAACAGGGCACACCACCCGAATAAATGGCCTTACTAGAACCCTGCTATACATACACAAGTTATGCTTGGAACAGTTTCCCAATATACCAGATCCAGTTGGTCAATGTTCCTGTAAGAAATCTAAATGTCAGAAAAAAAACATGTTCATGTACTCAATATGAGCTGCCATGCACAGATCTATGTAAATGTATTGATTGTGCAAATACTACACATGTATCAAGTGATTATGATCCAGATAATGAGTTCATTTTATCTCCTAAAACCTTTCTGGAGTGAATCAAGAAGCCTCTGTCCTACAGGCCGGGCAATCAAGGTTTTGAGTCCACATGAGTTAAGGACACATATTACCTTCTCTCTTGCCAGTGATGTTTTGGGAGCATGGTTAACAATCCGGCGATCCTCGACTAGGAGGACAGCGCTAGTATGTTTCAGTCTTAAAACTGTAAGTGAGCAGTTCAATCATCAGAAATTGATCTATTTTACAATATGTTTGAAATGCATCACTGTACGAGTACTGACCAGATTTATAGCAGTAAATATTCAGTGTGGAGGAGAAACAGCATACATGTATGCATGAATTAAAAAAGTCAACAGTAATGTGATATCCTCATTCTGTATACATTGATATTAGCTGTCACCATTGTGAATGCCCCAATGGATATAACCACAAATACAACTAATTTTTCTACACTCTCTATTATAGACCAGGTAACATAATGTTTTGGGGTTTCTTGTGGTGGTGGTTGTTTTGGGGGGTTCCTTGGTTGTGTGGTTGACCGGTTTTGGCCTTTTTGGCTGCTGTTTGAGTAATTATTTTATAAACATGTATACTTGTGCTAATTACATTTACCAAACTGTTGAAAGCATATCAAACACTCCAATATCTTGTTATGTAAGCTAACGTTAAGTGCCGAATTTGCCGTTTAAAAATTAAATTGAAACAGGGCACACCACCCGAATAAATGGCCTTATTAGAACCCTGCTATACAGTTTCTGGAAGAGATCAGTTGCATTCAGAATTCAGTTTTGGTGCGGCATGTTTTTCGGTCTTGTTTCCAATTCGGTTCCGCATGGCGACGATATGAGGAATTCGCTGAAACTGAAATGCTGTCAAAACAACCACTGACTGACTGACTTGTTGTGTGGTGCTTTTTACTTGACAAAACGACAAGGGCCAAAAATGTGTGGTTGGGGTGTTCCGTCTTGTTTAGTTGGGTTCGGGGTGTGGTATGAGTGTTTTCGTTTGCTCTTTTATAGTACATTGTGATAGTTTTGTTTTCCTTAGATCCGTGTGCCCGTGTCGTGTCGTTTTGGTCACGATAAAAGTACTCTATCAATATTTACCCCTTCATCTGCTGAAGATTGTGGTGACTGAGAGCACCCAAACGGTAAACCAGCCTTAAACTAAATATGCTAACTCCCTCATCTACAGAAATATATTATTTACAAGGATATGAATTTAAAAGACCACCCAGGGAGATCCACCACGGAGCCGAACAAGGGCCGAATTGATGGTGATTTAGGAAGAGCTGGTCGAGAGTTCCTGCTGCACCTTTCTTGCATTTCAATTCTGTCACTCAACTAGAGTGTCGTTAACTCTTTAGAAACAAAAAGGTCAAGGTCGTGACAAACAGTGCTATTCATAGGCCAAACAGCCTACAGTTTGAATACCTAACAGTATAAAACAAACATTTTTATGGAGTTATTGGAGTACCTGATGTACTGTACATTAAACTTCACTGGGAATTACATTTCAAGAATTGATATTACTTTGTGCCTATCCCTAGGAGGTATGCACACCTCCTGAATCCATTTTTGACTGACCATACCAAGGAGTCTGAGCTGGCAGTTGGGAACAAGTTTGCCCTCTAAAATTAAGCCAGTTATTGAAAGTGCATTATATGGCACTTCAATTTTCCAAAAAATTGCCCCTGGTTAGTAATTTCCTTTATTTCGTAGCTGCTTCTCTAGACTGTCAGTGTTCACTGTGATGTGCTCTACACCAAAATCTTCCACATCGAAAGCCTGGCCGGCCATGCTCCCCCTTCCACATCCTGACTTTCAATGAGCCTTGGAATTATGGCATCCCCGGTTTGGTCAACAGCTTTCCGCTTGAACTGATTCTGTAGAGATTATAATATATAATACTGCCAGGTGGGTGCATAATCAGCTTCTGGGTATGTGGAGGCACACATATTTTTGGGTTTTTGTATATCCTTCTTATACATGTTCACTAGCACTTCAGCTAGTGAACATGTAGAAAAATTGGACCCGTGTACCGACTACCTATACCCGTTGGGTACCCGAATGTATCCAAAATACTGTAGCGGGCAAGTCCGCCTGGCATTTTGAAAAAAAGCCAGGCCACACTAAAATGTTTGCCCGGTAATACAATTGGATCCGGGAAGGCCCTTGGCGGTCGGAGTACCCAGGGCCGTTTGCCTGACTAAAATCTGATTTGGGTTGAATTTTTTAAAATTTATTTACTAGCTAATTAATATAACAGTTTTTAAATATCAATTTTAATGACTCACTCAGACTTATAAAATAACAAAACTGCATTGCATGACTTTTCCATGAGTTTCAAATTCCTGTATTCGGCCCTCAATATAAAATTGGATTTTCTACTGCCAAATATGTACCTGTGCTTTTGTGACTTTGCGAGAAGTGACCTCCTCCGTCTCGGCAGGAGCTGGATCCGGTGTGGCATTAGGCACATCCACATAGTCCTCCAGTACCACCACACGATGCCGCCCTCTTCCTTTTGGAGAATCCGTACCTGGCTTCTTGTATGTTTGGCCGTCATAACATATAAGGCTGAAATGAATACAAAAATCCTTATTACGATAGGACAATATGTCACATATCCTGCTGGTAGGAATCTTCCAATGGGTCGTTTTGAAATTATATAAGTACTGAGAACTAAGGTTAGTGAACCCAAATAAATAATGTTGTAAAAAAAATAATATTGTCTTAAGCAGCTGAATACACCCCCTCATTTACCCTAATAACATTAATCTAGGCCTAGATTTTATGACAAGATATATTCAGAAATATGCGCTTGAGATTGCTATATGCAGCGTGACGTGACGCATGATCGAGTGTTTGGTCCTGACTGCGTTAGGCCTAGGCCGAATGAAAAATATTTTTGTTTCCGGTATCCCGCCGTCCATAAAATAATTATTTCATGTTCAATAGAATTTGACATGTTGAATTCATCAATTAGCCTAATTTCTTTTTCCTGTAGGCCTATAAAATATTTTTTTCCTTCCTTCCCATTTTTCAGCAAGATGTTACCGAAAAGCTAAATATTTTATTTCAGGTTTGTATGGACCTAGGCTAGGCGTATGGAGGCCCTAGCATATCAGGAGCCCCTACTAGCTATATAGGCTACTTACGCAAGAAACCAGGCCCTTTAAATATGAAAGGAAAAAGTCCTAGCCTAATGCGTAATTCGCTTCCTAGCCTACTTTACTTAACACTTTCGACGAAGTCCACTGGACAACAGCGTAGAATTCAGCCAAAATATAACGTATAATTGAAATGAATTATCGTTACTGAGTATAAGATGATGCATTGATGCGATGTATGTGTAATGAAATGTATGCTAGGCCTAGGGGACGCGGTCGATTTATGTACTGCGCTGAAACCTCAGTGCCGGTATGGATATGTTCTAATTTTCAGTTTATGAATGTCAATCAGGTTTTATCATCTAATCTAACCTCTTCATAGAGATAAGGTTTCTTATTCAAAATATTTGACTCTCATCCCAAAATACGAATGGTTGATTCCAAATATCCTAATAGCATTACCACTCTCTCCTTAGATTATTAGATTTCAATAATATTATATTCGTGTGGGGTTTAGGCTTCTGGTTATAATCGTGCTGGAGGGAGCTCTTTGTTCGCGAAGTACATATATCAATATTGCAAAACAACGATCGCGATATATATGCGTGACAATCCAATGTTCATGCTACCGTGAATCCATTTGCAAACTTACCTTGTATTAATTAGCAATGAGTTTTGAAACATGAGCAGATCGAAATGGAGAATAAACGAAAGAAAAATACCAAAAGAGGATGGTGTCAAATTTAATGGAATCACAGGATATTGGTAATTGTAATATCATTAACTTTTGTTCTGTACCTTTTGAAGGCAGGCGAAGCAACAAAAGGGACATTGACAATGCTAATATAACAGGTATAATATGTACAATGATATAGGAATCAGTACCTCGAGTATTATATAACGAAACAAATAACATTTGAATTTGATTTCCTATAACATCAATGACTGACAAGTATCTGTGCATACAGACAATTATTCATGCACATATAAATCTTAAACGAAGGTTGTTATGCTTGTATGTGACCTGTCCTGATTCTTTATATTTGAACCATTATATTCATGGGGTTCTATTCTATGCATTCAAGTCTGCGTGTGCGTTGACGCGTGGCGCCAATCGCGGACGTTCGTATGAATACACACCTGCTAATCGTGGACGCACCGGCAATCGCGGACTGTCCTCGTTTCTTTTGATGGTTTCAAACAACCGATTTCAACCAACTGATGGCGCTATTAAGTATTTGAGGAATCTGAGGCGAGTCCACGATTGCATATTAATTTGTGTCTGATGTTATTTTGGTACCCAAAATTGTGTATAACGTTTTATCAATTGCGATTTCACGGATTAGGCTCCACGTTTAATCTCGTTATTGTTAACTCACAATTGATCTGGTTAAAGTTATTGTTGGTGCATAATGCTCAGAGATAACAACATATTTTAGGCCTAACGTTATCCAGAACGCCCGCGAAAGCATGTCATACTCATAGCTAACATTAGGCTAGTCTGTACATAACCGTATTATGTAGTTGCCGTCATGTGTGTAATGTAAATGTAGTATAAGTACTAGCCTAAGCGTTAGTAGCACGAAGGGCCTGGGAAATTCGAAGAATTGAATGGGCTATAATCTTTTCAAATATAATCTGACAGCCATCACATTTATATGGCTTTTATAAACGATCGTTCGCTGCTATGTCAGTGATAATTGATATGATTTTGTGGCCGAATTAAATGTTTTAGTAGGCCTAGGCTAACGTTAGGCGTTTTAGAATTTCCAAGGACACATAGACTAACAGTAATACTGTTTAATTTGACCACAACTGATTCAGAGCATCATTAATTTGAATAAACAAGTGGATTAACTTAAGAATTAAAGCAAAGGTAATTTGCTGCACAATAATTGCTTTTAATGAGTTGGGCCTAGGCCTAATTTGAAATTTCGACCTTTCAAAAATGAAGGCATATCCTAGTAGACCCATAGATATAATTGTTAAATATTTTTGGTTTAGGCCTGTATGATGCTGTATCCAAGGGGAAGAATCACCACCCCCTAGAATAAAATGAAGAATATATTTTTAGTAAGTGGAGAGACACTACAGGGGGGGGAGTCCCTTTTAGTAAATGTGAATGATTAAAATTTTGCGAACTTATCCAGAGGGTGAAGGGGGGTCACGGCCATTATGCGCTTTTAGAAATTTGGTTAAAAACAAAATGTCGTTGTTAGGCTATACCTTGGCGCTTCATAGCTGCGACATTACTATTAAGCTAAATGATAGTAGCATAGGCTTGGGTCTCAATACCGACATCGTTACTAGATTAGGCTCAGGGCTCTTTACATACAACGTTACTCTTATGCTGCTGTACGTTAATTATTAGCTCTGGGCTTTGTAGTACTTTGAATTTGAGTGGGTAGAGAATCACATCCTAGATATAGTAGTATTGGAGTGTTCTATATTGAATAGAAGCACACCACATATTCACTTGGGTTGTAGGTAGCATACCCCATGTGGGATATAATTGGTCACAAAGATAATACTTCTCTGATGAGGTATTCCTAGTTTGAGTGGAAATATTATTATTATATTATGTTATGCCAAAAAACAATGGCAGGAACAAATAATATTTCACCCAATCTGGCAATTCCTTTTTGTAGGATATCATTGGTCTAAATGAGGGTTTGTTTTGTTAGCTCATACCAGCATGCTATTCACCAAATGATAGTTGCAATGATGATTCTTTTTGTACAAGTCTTTGATGACAATTGAATAATGTAGGTTCCATTTCAAGTAATATTGATAAAATATGTATTAGTACTGCAACTTTGAGGGCATCATTTTTGTTGTGCCCTATTTGGTATAGTAGCACAACACATACGCATACTGTACAGTACTTACTACAGTGTGTATATTCACTCACAATTACAAATTATGTTTTTGGGGTTATGTCCACTGTCTGGTAGTAGCAGACATAGTTGTTAGCATAACTGTTTTCCTAGCTTGAGTGAAAATATATTGCGTTGGGTCACCATCCAACAGCGGTTATTTCCCAAAACAGTGATACGTACAAGTAATACATTTACCCAATCTGGCAATGCCTTTTTGTAGGATGCTCTCTCTTTTGGCTTGAAAATTGGTCATAGCCTCAAAAAAGCAGCAGAGATACTCAAAGGAGATGCTCTCATGAATGGTAATTTCATGCTAGAGAAGAGAGGCAGAGCATTCATTGAGCTCTACGAAATTAAACAAAAGAACAATCCTAAGTATCTGCCAGTGACAGACGATGTTGTAAAGCTCACAAAACCCTCAAAGAAGCAGTTGCCGAAGGGAAGTGTGTGTTGAAGAGCCTTCCTTGGGAAGAAGACTAGAACTGTTCCAGTGTTGATGACAGAAGAATTGAAGGAAGCATTGGACCTACTTGACCAAAAACGGGAAGAAGTTGGTGTATGGAAAGACAATCCATACATGTTTGCACAGTACACAATGAGGGGCACCTTAGAGGACCTGATGTTATTAGAGTACATTCCAAAAGCTGTGGGGCAACACACCCTGAATATCTGACATCAACCAAATCATGAACCTAAAGAAAAATGAACTTGACATCCTGGCTAGGTTCATGGGCAATGATAAGGACGCACCGAGAATATGACAGGCTTCCTGAGCAGACAGTGCAGCTTGCAAAATATCAAAGGTTCTGCTTAGCATGGAGAATGGAGTTTAGATGATATCCAGTTACAGGTTGATGAAGATATTACTTCCTTGGCACCATCCACTGGCATATTTGCCCTTTGGATTAATTATATTAGCAGGCGCGTAGCCAGGAGGGGTTCCGGGGGTTCAACCTCCCATGACCCGAGCGCGAAAAAAAATAATGCCACTGAGAAAATCACCGGTGTCTTGGGCCAACATGACTTCCTGAACCACAATTAAACACCTGGTAGACTTATAAATAGTTTGCAATAGCTACGGTCTACGGCATGTTTTCTCAACTGGTGTCGCGCGCGTCACTTTTGGCGCGCGGCCCGGCTGACCCCCAAAAATCTAGAGTTTCTAGAGTATATACTAGAATTGAAATGAAATGAAATCGTAGCGGCCATATTATTCAGTCATTTTTAAAAGTCTTAAAAAGAATAGCACCATTTTGCATCTCAAAGGGGAGGATGACACCCTTAGAACACCTCCCCCCCATCACAAATGTTGGCCGAATGTGGTCGTAAATATGAGTATTTACAAATCCCCACTCTTTACTTGAATATAATAATGCTAACAACCAAGCAACAATAGGCCAAAAATATTACAGACTGTTTTTGAAACATTGGCTGTCACATTAAGAAATAAGTAAGATATCGGTTGTAAATACCCAAATCTGAAATAGCAATGCACAGACATGTAGCAGCCCATTGTCCTGGGTCATCAAACACCATTGTGTGACATGTGTTATGTTTGATACACATGTTTTGGTAAGTTTGCTTCCTAAAATACGGCACTTAGCTACGATTCTAGTTAATTCTGTCCAAGGCCGATTGAATAATATCAAATATAATTCTCAAAAATATAAAGACCATTATTCTGACCCTAAATTAGGTGTGGTTGGTACACTGAACCCTGTTATGGATTATGGAACTCATTTATTAATCAGCTTCATTCCCCACATATTATACATTAAATTATTATAATATAATGGAATAAGCGAGTTCGATATTAGAGGCTTGCTTTGCATTGTGGGAAATACTGCACCAAAACATTGCGACGAAATTTCGCGAAACTAGTAATCGCAAATACTCGGTAGTTCAAGCAGCCTTCGTAATTAAGTTAGTTTTCAAGAGAATCCAGACATAATTTTATATATTTTTCATAGATGAGTGAATCTGAGATATATTATGAAGTTTTGGAAGGTGAAAGATTTTTTTACGCAGGAGAGGTTTAAAATCTGGTAACAAACGACTAGATGAACTAGCCGAATATCTTAGTTTACCAGGTATTCAGTACTCTGGAGGTCAAAGTAAGCCTAAACAGAAAACACTGAAGCAACGACTATAGTTACAAAGAAGGCAAAGGCTATAGTTATTTTACAGCTGAGTGGTTGAAGGAAAGTCTGGGTGTGCAACTTCAAGGAAAATGGACATATCCATATTGCCTACTGCACCTGTTTTGCTGGGTAAATAAGACTATACAATACGTCTAGGTATCGGCTTTGGCAGGTAATATGCAATTATGAAGAACTTTAATAAGCAGTGATAGACTAAGCCCAAGGTTAGTGGTCTAAAAAATTTAGCGTGTCACTGGTGACAACACTAAGATTTGTCAAATTTATGAACTGCTTGATTACAGTATGTAATATGTACCAGGGTACCAAAAAAGGGGGACAGTTTCTCATATAAATTTCAAATGAAACATTTCATTTTCATGGCATAATACTGTAATTATTTCTACATGTTGCAATCATGTGGCAGCAGTATTATTCAAGCTTGACTACGCGTTTCAGCATGGGTGGACCTCTAAATCATGTTCAAGTCTACCTTGTATGTGGAAAAATCCATTCAAGAGTGCTACTATAATCGACAAGATGCTGGAAGGTAAACCAATTCAAACAATTGAATGGAGGAAACCCCATTACTCAAGTAATAAAAGTCTATTATGCTGTTGATTACTGTCAATACAGAACTGAACTATATGCTACTATATTATACACATGAATGCTTATTTAATTTGTATTATTTTCTGCTGGGTTCATGTACCTACATGTAGGTTGAACAATTATTTCCTAACTATTCCAATTTCCATGACCAAGTCAGCAACTTTAATGACCTGTTTATGCAAAAAATGTCACAGGTGTCATATACTGAATACCACTATATACAGTATGTGTGCCCAAGTCTATGCAAACCATTACACTTTTTCATTACTTCAAGCACTTTTATGGAATTTCCTAAAAAAAAATCAGACCTCCAAAATAATTTGTCAAATTCCATGACTTCAAGCACTTTTATTAAATGTCATGACTTTTCTTAGTTTTCTAGACATGTATATGGAAAATAATTTGTCAAATTTCCTGACTTTTCCAGGGGACTGCAGGAACCATGTTACTGAGAGTCTTGTGTCATATATTTCAAATCTTCTTTGGTGTTTTTGAAATGCCCATTCACAGATTTTGGATGTTAAATCCTATCTTGATTTAAATATTGTTTGCCCCCCCCCCTAAGACTCTACATGATCTGGTCCAATCAACAACCTTGAAAGGCAGTTATTCTCGCCCTACAAAGCCTCAATGAACTCCAACAACAATGATTCAGCAGCTGAGGTATTGTACTCTGTTCTGTCGAATGCTTGTGTAACTGCAGAATGCTCTTTTAAATATGTGCGCACGATGTATGCACTGTTAATCCTTTGTTTCAACTTATGTAGATTTGTGTTTGTAGGATGCAAGTTACGCTTAGTGATAAGTTACAAGCGTCATTATGCTATTGAAGGCCTGTGTTGGCCGGTCACTGCTCAGCTGAGGGAAGACTTTTTTGTTTATATGGTTTATTGTGATTTAGAAGATATTTGTTGGCTTCTGCCATGGATGTTCTGTTATAGTTGGTAAGTGAGAAATTGTGATATTTACATGAATTGCGTTTCCCTTTACACGTGTAACGAAACGTAAATAGTTAATGTGATAAGTTATTGGTCTACCTAGGTTTCGGCTGGGGTCCGGTCATGTATTTGGTGTCAATTATGAATTTATAGGTTGAGGCGTTAACGTGCGCTTATACTGATGTATTCGTACTATAGGCAGATCCAGCCAGGGACGTTGTAAACCAGAGACAGGGGCCATTTAGCTTAGCACTCAGGAAGTACAGTGGGTAATTTAATCCAAAGAGGCATTTGACTGCGCCCTATGAATCAATCTACTATGTAATTATTTCAGATTCGGACGGGCTCGTATTGTTATTATGTATTTTGTTTTTATTTCCCATACCGTAAACCTTGCGTTGATACGTCGAGAAGTGGTATCTGTTAGCTTTGAACCAGTGAATCACCCTTCCACAATATAGTCATGAAATATCATTTAGCATATCACAGGTTATTGAGTTTGAAACAACAGCGATGATACCAGATATTGCTGCATCATTCAAAGACCCAGATGACTTCAGTAAAAATATCCCGGAACTATCTGCAGCTGAAGTTCTTACAAGACATCAAGGAAGGGTGACTGCCTCTAAAGCCCATGCAGTTCTAACACGTGTGAGAACAATGAAAAAGTCAGGAAATGTTGACTCTACTTCACTTATGGGGTATGATCCACTTCCCTAGCCTCAAAAAGGCTAAGTAAGGCTTGCTTACACAAAATAACGCAAATGGGCACACCCATGTCAAAGTTTAAGAGACTGGGTATTTGCCAACACTTAAACTACAAACACTTAATAAATGTTGATGGCAAAAAGAAACTGAAGAAACCAGATACCTATTAAATACAAGTGCAATAGGGTGTAACTGGTCTCTCATGGTGTGACTTTTTTGTATACACAACTATAAAACCCAACGGTAACCCCAGCCTTAAACTAAGCATATGCAACTCCCTCATCTAAAAAAATATATTATTTACAAAACCACCCAGGGAGATCCATTACGGAGCCGGACAAGGGCGCACCCGCCAACACACCATCGCCTTTTGAAGGCAGCTCCTGAAAGTCGCACGAAGTCACCCGAAGTCTGACTTCGCACTTTGCAGACGACAGGATCGCCTCCGCACTTCCGACCTCCCCACGAAAAATAACACCGCATCTACTCCTCCAAATCTGACGCTAGCAATCAGGGCGAACACCGGCCTCTTCGGCGTAAGTCCATATAAAGCATATCCATCGCTGAGCGCCCACTGGTTCTGTCCAGTGACGCGGTCAACGAGGGCCTGGACCCACTCCCACACTACGCGGACATG
>JAODAF010038896.1:0-11777 GCA_027574765.1 Molpadia intermedia
TTGCATTGCATTCCAATTGTATTGCATTCCAATTGTATTGCATTCCAATTGTATTACATTTCAATTGTATTGCATTCCAATTGTATTACATTTCAATTGTATTGCATTCCAATTGACGTATTGCGTCCATTGTAACACCACCCATTCTTATAGTTCAGTGTAATCGATATAAGATTAAAGAGTTTCGTTAACGACGGTTAGTTTGTATGTATAGCAGCTACATATGTCGCCATGTTTCACAACTAATATTACTTGGCCCCAATATGTGTGGTTTGGTCTATGTAGCCTACATTCAACGATTACCCTTACTGCCCGCTGGGTCAGACTGCTAAAAATTGATATAATTGTGAACAGTTTTAGAAATACAATTTTTTTTATAAAATTCTTACCTACCCTCTGTGAAATTTTGAAGACATTTACATCTGGGTCAAGGTTAAATTTACCAATTAGAGGGGTCATCAGTGCGCTATTCACTGCTCCTTTAATACTTCCTGGCTTAAAGCTGTTCTTTAAAAATATATATTCATATCTATAAACAAGGTAAAAACGCTAGCCTATAACGGACGTTATATTTCTTTTGAGCACCCCCGATATAGGCTCTATTGCAATACCGCGCCCGTGTCGCAGGCAAACGACCTCCCGATCGGATGTCCGAAGAATTCCAACAGCGAGTTATAAAACCGTTCCTTACTTTGTTACACAACCCCTGCCGACCTCCTAAAAAATGATGATCTAATAATTACGTCATAAACATGATCCGATCACCACTTGACACCTCCTGATCTTGATCAAATTTGAATATTTTTCTAATAGCCATTTCGTCTCCAACTGAGTTACAATCACAAATTCCTTTATAGTACGTTTGGTGTCCAGCATATTACGGTTGATATTGGAGGCAGCGAATGATTATTGGATTTGAGTCACTTCATGTTTTGAAAGTAACCGGACAAATTGAAGCAATAAAATAAAATAAAATAATAACGGCTTTAACGTAGTCCTTTTTTGTTGACCGCATTTTGCCGAGAATAACAGCTCTAAGATGAACTATAAACGCACACACACACGAACACACACATGTGAGTATGTGATTTGATTGAACAATGCAACTCCCAACTCCTCCCACAACTTTTGGTCCGTCGAATTATTAACCAAAAATATTTTCCCAAGTGACCTTGAGCGATGAAAAGTGAGCCCTTTCCCATTAACATCAATTCTACATCCGCCACTATCACTTCGAATAACTCGAACCTACCATATTCGATTGTTTAGATTATCTTATTTTACCAGTTCCGAGCGTGGTAAAAAAGTTGTCTTCGGCCCGACATAAAAATTCCGTCACTATACGCTAATGTACAATTACATATACTCTATCAGAGTTAAGTTTAATGTTGGGTTTGAAAACTGGGTATTTCTTGACATTGCTGAGACTGCATTGTGTATTTACAGTACGCATTAATAAATAATGATTTTTTTTGGACGCAGATTTATGTTAATGAGGACTCCCTCTAGACCTTGCTATCTAACAACGTATACCCGTCAGCATCGGACCAGATTAAGGCTTTGAAATGGGGTTGAATTCACGATGATACGTTTATGCGCATAATCACATTTTCCCGTTGAAATGTGGTTGAATTCACGTTGAGACGTTGACGCACCTCAGGTTCAGATCGTGACGTTCATATGTGGTTGAATTCACGATGAAACGTTGATGCACATAACCACATTGTGACGTTGAAATGTGGTACAATTCACGTCGAGACGCTACTACCTGTTCAGACTGTGACGTTGAAATGTGTTCACGGCGAGACGTTGATGCAACTAGACAGATTGTGACTTTCAAATATGGTTCAATTCTCACATTCATTCACACATTGTTTTATTGCACGGGCTTTACATTAGAGAACGCTGTCACGCTCAGGAAAGACACGTAGACATGTATATTTTCGCCATGGATTTAAAAAAAAACGATGTAATTTATTGCTTTATAACTTGTTTGTCGACCGCTTTTATCGGCATAGCATGAACATGACACACCAGGTAGGAAACGCTGTGAACAGCCTAATTGAATTTGTGGTCAATTTATTAAATTTAGTGAATACCTGGGGTCTAAGTTATTATATTTTTTTACATATTTGAAACAATATGTCACACGATAATGCGCTTATTATGCAACATTGCAGAACAAACATTCTCTTTGTATCGTATCATCCCATAAATTGCCCCGGACCAGAAAGAAAACTTCTCGCCATTTTTGGTTTTGGATCTGGCATCATACCCAGACCACCACCACCACCTCCAGATTTTGTGAACTGAAATTGTTGCATGTTTCCTGCACTACCCCCAGTGGATTTACTCATCCATCCGTTGCCCGTGTTGTTGGTTTTTCGCGTTGTCTTTTTTCGCGCCCCCTGCACTCTAGCTCGCTTAGTTGTTCCTTTACGATTACTTGACGGTTTTCTCTTTCTTTTCCCCTTTCCATCTCTGGAATTTTGGTGGAATGTATTTTTCGATCCTCCCTGGTTGTTGAAATATGGTGAAGCTCCGTCATCTTGAATGTCTTCTGCAAAAGTAACGTCGTCATCTAAGGCAAGCAAAAAGAAGATGTTTAGCGGAATAGCGGTGTTAAAAGACTTGTTTTTAAAATATCTCTGGACCTGTATGGGAATATTTTAAGAGTACTAGTTACAGACTTACCTGGAATAAGCTGTGGCAGGAACTTATAGACGACCTCTAAGAAGCTTTGGCCGAACCGTTTAGCCTTCAGTTCAGTTACCCCGGTGATCTCTAACATGTCTTCCATAGCGTAGGGAGGATTGGCTGCCATTTCACGAATTGTATCATCTAACAAAGGGAGAATAAATAAGATAAAACCTGATGTTAAAAGCAGTAAAAGGGAACATTGTTTATATAAACCCAAAGCTTCCACAATGATAAAGTGCCAGTATGGAAGGCTTGGATTGAGAATAAATTTGCATTAACCTGAAGAAATGTTACTAATTACAATGTCCCAAGATGACCTCTGACCTGAAAATCATCCTAATTCCTTTAAATTAGCAACTGTGACGGCCTTTGGTGAAAAAATGTCTTGAAATATATTTGGCACACCATAACTTGATAACTGGGTGTCCAATTTAAGTGGGAATGTTTCTTTTTATAGATCTCATATAATATTGACAAACATTTTTTCTTTGCCCCTTCTCTCAAAATAACCATTATTTTATTTCTTTTCATTTTGGAAATTTTGGCCTTTGGGTCAGTTGTAGTTTGACATGCTGATTCCAAAAAACAATGTAACAAATCTGTATGGCCATCCTAACTGTGCTTTAAACCACCCAAAAGAACTTTGACCTCTGATAAATTCGCACACAAAAGGCTCCCACCCTCTGGATCCGCCCCTGAATTCTGATTTTATCTCAACAAAGAAGATTGCAAAATTAGTTTTTTAATTAGTTTTCATAGCCAATTATATGTTAGATTTTTCATGCTTTCTCTTGAAAACGACTACACAGGATAGGTATTTGATATTTATCGAAGTTTTAGAGTATAGCCTATACCCTTAATATACGTTTCTATGAATTCTCTAGGTATGCTTGAATGGTGACATCACCATACATATTCGACTTCGACTATACAGCACTTTACAAATAAACAAATATTCTAATGAAATTTAACAAAATGCTATCAGTTGGCTCCATGGAGTCGATATAGATTTCCTTTAAGAATTCGTGCTTTTATTAAGTCTACCTCACATGTCACAACAGTCATTTCATAAACAGGCGAATCTACACATGGATGAGGCGATTATCGCTAGGAAGTTGGATCATTCATCGAAAATCAGTTGTCTTCCTCTTTAAACGCCCTTCATTTCATCAAAGAATACCACCTTACAAATGCATCTTCGATTATCGTCTGATCGTTACCATGCCAACACCTCTTCACGTTACATACGTCAGAATCTGATTACTCGTCTTTTCGCACGAACTGTAAGCGTGCTGACCTTTTCATCTGATTCAGCGAAGACAGAAATTTTCAAAGAAGGTTTTTGCTTCATGTTTGTATAATCACGCCAATTGCAAGGGAGTTGACACGAGTTCCCCCACCCCCTCAGATTAATTTGAGCCATGTATGTAAACTTAGTGTGTATTGTCGCCGAACAAAATATACCCATGTTCCATTCCCCTAACCCAAATTATGAATACTTTCATGATAGTCAGTTGTTAGTCGAAGCTAAGCAAAACATTAAAAACAAACTATTTTTAAAATCATCCATATATACATAAACAAAAATGTTGATGATCCAGACGATTAATATAGTATATATACAAAGAAGGAAACATATTTATTGAATGAATAATTGATGGATGGGGAATTCTCGGGGTATATATAATCCATTTCTCTGGCTCGTAAAAAATAATAATATATTTCTTCTTTTCAATTTATATAATTCCTGCATTGAGTTAGTATTTAACGACTTATAGTAGGAAATTGACTGTCTGTCTTCACTAATGACTTCATTGCAGGATATTCATTTCCTGATGAAAATCCTGGTATACTGTCAATGTTGTGATTTCGATACTCAAATACATCAGTGACATAGATTGTTAAAGTATTATGTTATAGAGCTTCACCTATACATATTCGTATACTGTACAGATATAGAGATCATAACTATAGAGACTATAGAAATTATATAGAGTCAATTATATATCAAGCCTACTATATTCACGAAGATGGGTTTTGTGCAGCTTTCAAGCTATGGTTGAGGCACGTAGTCAGAATACGACCGTATATTTTAGGTAGCCAAAACGTTTGGAAGGAGGTATGTGCTCTTATTCTCCCTTCATTGCATTGGTTGGCTATGCAGTTTGTAACTTGTAAGCAAATGCGGCGAAACGATTTTCGATGGTGGGAGGGGGGGGGGAGGGTAATTGCTTCTATCCCTCCCAACCCCCCACCGGCAGGAATTCCCTTCTCCGCCCCCTCTCCCGGTCCCGCCGTCAATGCTTGTAAGCTAAGGTATCATGTCTACCGTCCTCGAATAATTCTTGAGTTTGTACCAAAATAAGAAGAACAATTATGGTAATATTTATAAAACATCAACATACACAATGTCGGCCTACTAAATGTTCATTATTATTCATCACGCGCTCTACTATATTGTGTGATCATAGAACTGATCGACAATTTATTTAACTACGGTATATATGCGATTAATCTTCTCTAATACATGTGAACCAATTGCATTAAAACTTAAAGAATTGAAACAGCGGATGTAGCTACTGATTGATGTTATTGATATGCAACGTTTTGCAAATTCACCCGTGTACCTTTTTGGTTCAAATGTGATACCCCAAGCTATACCCACAAACCAATTTGTCAGTAATAAAGACTAGTATATTATTAGTAAGTTTAGACTAATTGCTACAATCATTACAATATGGATCATTTTGTGTGCAATGATAATTAATGATCAAGCTATCGGAAATTGTTACATAAAGTTGTCAGTACAAACAAAAAGTCAATTGATTAATTGAACAATCGCAAAGGAAACCAAAACCAGAAATATCTTTTGTATTTACGTTTTTATTGAAAATGTCGCCCTTAAAGCAAACATTTAAATACTAGATCTATCATTAACATATACCGTATCTCATAAATAAATATGTATCGTTGACTTTTACCATCAGAAATATAGCAAACATAAAAGAGGTTACCTGTAATTTTAATAACTAAATACCGATACTTTAATGACGCAATTACATATTTTATAAGCAGCGTTAAAAAGAAAGGGGTTTGCATAGGGAATCACATTAAAACATACAATAAATACCGTATCTCATGTATTATCTAAGGCGCAATTACATTAACATTTGGGATTTCAATCTTATCAAAATATAGCTATGTTTAATCTATCCATAAGCGACAAATATTTTACATGTGAATGTATCAGGAATTAAATCCTTCACAAGTTTAATTTTGTGTTACCATTTGCTACATATACAACTTATATATACACTGTAAATTTAACACACACAATATGATACGGTAAATTCAATACACTCATATAATACAACCTTACATTATATCTTTGTTCATTTTTCACGTCACACACGTTTTTGGAATAATCTTCTCACAATTGCAATGCGATAGCACACATAAGCACGACTATGCTACTTCAACGCGAAGTCAAAGATACTCAATGAAGACGATTGGCAATAAACGGAGGCCATGCGTCAACTTTATTTCAATGATATATAAGCCTAATGATAATATGACACAATGGTTGCATATTCGTCGTGTCGAAGTATGCCATACGTTCTGCATTTTATATGTTAACTTGTATGTAAACTGGCATAGGTTTTCAAGGATTTAGCTGTTAATACAAATTGTCCTTCATGTAGCTTGCTCCATACATCATGGTACTAATATATTGTATAGTAATACGTTAATATAAATTTACAGATTTTATAATCATGTCTAGAAATGGATGTTACTGCCATTTGTTAAAGAAGATAGTAAGTTGATAAAATGAAGCATACAACTGCTAAACTGAAATAGATATGACATGTGATGGGCAATATACGAAATGGTTTAAAGGATAGGCTACCAACTAACAGGCTATGCACAAATATATGTCAATATTTTAATTGTCCATCATATTCAATCTTTCAAATAACTTAAATGTAGATTAAATGGTGTTAATGTTGTTCATGTATAAAATAAACTGTAATTCAATGCGACACATTTAACTAAACATTCAAAAACTCAGAAGGGTTGCACTAAATAAATACAAAAATAAATTTGAAGTTTTAAATGGAAGGCGTAAAATATAATATGAGTTCCCATACTGACACATAGATATAACCCCTACGTCTGAAATATAAACAGTCAAAATCCGATTTATAACATGTTAAACTGCCAACATAAAAAATATATATATATAACTATGGTATGCCTCTAGTTTGTAATCTACCGATTATATGGGTTGACAAAACGACCTATAGCCTACGCCTTTCGATTAATGACAAATGACTGTAATCCCACTTTGACATTTTCAAAGAAATATTTGGCAAGACCTTGACAACGAACATAGTAAATACAAAGCTCATACATTTATTGGCCAAATTATATAACAATGTCAATCAAATGGTTAGCCCAAATCAAACACGCTGGAATCATGTTATCATGTTAAAGTTTTAAAGGCAAAATGTTAAATAAGTGGCAATATATGTTATTAGGTTTACTTCTAGTATACTGCGTTGTTCGAAGAATCCATGTTATTGAATTTCAACAAAGCATTTCACCAATATTGGATCAATTACATTTTATCACACCTAATATGAGCTACAGTTTATTTGAAAATGAAATTACTGATGGGAAGCCTACATACGTATGTATAATTTTCCTATAGCGAACAGGGAAACAATTTAAATTTAGAACTACAAAATGTTAATTCTGCCTTGTCGCAACTTCTCGCAAGCGCACCATATGCCTAATAAATGATGGTTATTGGTTATTATTTAAATGATTATTTTTCGTTGTTGCTGTTTTCGTCAATAAAAGAACTGATGTGAATGCCTGGAAAATATTTCATACCCGAAAGGAAACACGCAACTAATATTGATAAATTACCAAACAACGGCAAACATAAACATGCATTAGGTATGTTACACAGCTATGTTTTTAAATCATTAACTCGATTGAGTGGAGTTCATTATTAAATAATATATGTATAACATTCAAGTTCTATACGTTCAGAAAAGTTAACGTTATCTATTTTACTTCACAAATAATTCTACTTTAGCATAGTTTCACAATGACAACGGATCGATTGTATTTAGCACAAACTCTAATTCAAATATTGGTTTATGATTTCACATCGATACATTAAGAGTTTAATAAAAAATACTGTTCATTTAAACCTATAGTAACTTCCATATTAAAATAGCCATGACCAGCAACTTTACTACTAAAAGCTCAATTATAACGATCACTTTGTATTGCACATATGCAAGGAAATTATATTACTTGACCCTGGCTGCGATTGTAATAAGTGGACACTGACAGGCTGACCCGGACATTTCATCGATCTAATTATCATTTCTGCACTAAACCGCTGTAAGGAAAATATTTTCTTTGACCATGATTGCCCGCAGGGAGGACTTGAACGTGCTCACATTCTAACGAAATCGTTTCCTATTTACGAAATATAGTTTTCTATAGTGCATGAATTTCCCCCACTATTGTCAAAATAACATAATTAGTAACCATTGTACGTTTCAGTTATATATTGAAAAACGTCAGATGTCTATCTGTGCTATATATATGATCGAATCTAAGAAGAAATATTCACCTTCCCGGTTGAGTGCTTGTATGTTAATATATATATGCAACTGCACTGTCTGCTGCATAATGACCGTATCCTAGTGACAGATTGAACGTACGGTTAGCGAAGCACATTGTGATATATAAGATCTGACGTGATGTGCACAATGCATAAACACTGCCGCTCGCTTTATTGATTCTGAAAGAACTTAGAGGATTGAATAACGTGTGTCATGTAGACTGGCGAGGATAGCGGATTATTTATTACATTAAATATTCTACTATGCGAATGATATTATTGCCAGAACAGCTTTTCTATTAGGTCTCAACTGAACCCGTTTTACGTTATTCTATGAATTACATTTAATGCAAATAGGGCACTTAAATTGTAGATTGATTCAAGTTACACTCAACCTACTCTAGCTCATATAAAAAGCATCCCGTGTTTTACCATAGGGATGTATCTAGACCAGTATAACCGTATAACCTAACTACAATGCACTCTGAGAATGTTTTAAGCTATGGTCGTTGGGGTGGAAGTTTTGATAATCAAATTTGTTGACAAGAGGTTTAGTCCATGCATTCACTTCAGGTTTTAAGTAGGCCTACCAGTTTGTAATAAATGAGTCTGTCAACCCCCACCCCACCCTCTTTCTTCACCGCCCACACGCTCCCAACATATCTCTGACAACAAATCCTTCCGTCTACTGCCGTGAATTGTTGTATGTAGTTTAGAGTAATAGGTTCGTCGATATATGCATCATCTCACATGACCGTGGCAATATTATTACCGTATACCATTTAACCAATTGAACTCTGGACGTATACACAGGCCGTGAAGATCCTAGTTATTGTATATGATATCAATAATACATATAATGGTCAGTTTATGATAAAACACAAACGTTTGTATGGAATATATCATGATAAAATGTGAGTCTTTGTGATGACTGACGTATTAGACCTACAAGCTCTACCTCTCAACAAAACAACTGTTTGAGTTGAAATACCATCATATGTGTTGTGTTGGTTTTTATCATGGACTGTACCTTTAAATCAAGCTGTAATAAATCTATTTAATCATTGCTCTATGCCTTTGACGCAGTATTGTTGATCCTTAACCGACGGGTTTGATGAAATCAAATCAGGCAAATTGTGTTGGTCACACGTATACAGACTACCGCATATTTCCGCGTCATTTCATTAGCAACTGTCAATATAAATATAATGTCGCTCATGAAAGATTCAAATCCAGTTTGAATATTTGAATACATTTACGCAATGAGTCCCCAAGTTTGTGATAACCAACTCTCCACCTGCGGTTAAAGACATCCCTAGTGGCCCACTGATTCCGTCACTCTCATTGAGGAGCATTTTGATAAACATCCCATCCGAGGAAAAGAGTTGAATCCTGTCCGCGCAGTCAGCTACAATCATGTTGCCATCATGGTCGACACAAACGCCTGTTGGGCCAATGAATTGTCCTTGCCCAGACCCACATGAGCCAAATGTATGCAGATGTGTTCCTTCAAAATTGAACACTTTGACACAGTGATTACAGTGATCTGATACAACGATACGATCTTCATGAACCGTCACATACCGCGGTTCGTTGAACTCGCAATCGCCGTCCCCGTGTGACCCGATTGTCTTCAACACCATACCGTCTTGGTCGTGGATGGTGATGCGATGCTTCCCTATATCGGTTACAACCACTTTCCCATCTTTGCTCAATGCTATACCATATGGTTGTTTGAAAAGTCCGTTATCTCCAAAATGCAAAATATGTTGTCCATACAGCGTGAGCTTCTGAACGCGGTGATTGTATTCATCCGAGACATACACACATGGGTCATCCCCTTCCGTGATAGCAATGTCCAATGGAAGCTCAAAGCCACACGGGTGCCTGCCGCGAGATCCGAACTTACACTCGTATTTGCCTTTCCTGTTATAAACTTGGATTCTATCATTATCGCGGTCGACGATCGCGATGTACTCTCCCTCATTAGTAGCGGCAACACCACTAGGCCAATCAAACTCACCTGCTTCGTCGGTCTCATCCTTAAGATGGAAGAGCAATTGTGGTTTGCTCAATGTCATTTCTTTTACCACTCTCTTCGGAGATTTCGGCAACGGCTCTGACATGACGACATCTCCGAATTCGGAAGACGATTCTATAGAACATATGGACCGTGAATCAGTAGCTTCGGAGAGATCGCTCAAGAGTCGGTCACCGCATCGAATTTCTCCAAGAGAAGCTGTAACCCCTTCTGACGAAACTAGGTTTTCGGATGCAACGAAGAATAGCTGGCTTAGTTGATCCAAAGTGACGTCTTGCTGAGGTGAAATGGCGGCTAGACCTTGTAGTCTATCTATGACTTCATCTTTGATGGTAAGAATATCGAGTTCGTTACCATGGCCCATAACCTTTTCGGTAAAGTCAAATCCACTAAGCAGATTGTCTAACCCGGTCTGAAGAGACCGCCGGAGTGCATTTAGACGCTGACGCCTACTCTGACACACACGCATTAATTTGCGCACCAAATCCTCTTGTTGTTTGCGTAAAACTACGATGTAGTCCTGAACGGTTTTGTCAATAATATATTCAGCTTGACCACGATTTGCTTCGAGCATGGCTTCTGCCTCGTCAACACTACCAAGTGCTTCCTCGAAAGTGGCAATGCGATTTGTCACTCCGGATAACAACGTCTCTATCGTTTCTTTATGTCTCGCTACTTCATCCTGTAGGAATGTGTGGGAATGGTCCTTATGCTCGATCAGAATACATTCTCTGCATATCGGTGTGCGGCATGTTTCGCAGTAGAAACGCATGCTTTCCTTCTGGTGTTTTTCACATTTCAAATCTGGCTTGGGGAGTTTTTTGTTCTCGGAGGACGGTACGGAAATGATGTGATGCTGGCGAGTGAAACGGGCAATTCTGTGATCGTGCAATGGAGCACATTCGTCACACAGGAAATCCACGCACTCTAAACATCTGTCAGAGAAAAGGAGAAAAAAAACAAGTTTCTAATTCTCATCTACATCCATACCTAACTGAAATATTATTGTAGTTGAAGATAAAATGAAAACATTTGTTTGGGCTAAGACGCAACAGTGAATTATTTAGTTAACCAGTTGGTAACTATAGCCATCAATATCTTCGTAAGATATTCAAACTTCTACTAACTTTCATATATTGAAGGTTACATGTAATGTCGTTAAAAGGACAAATAATATTATGGCATGCCTTTCGAACATCGGTTACTGCTAATACATGTAGCATAGTCAACTGGGTGAATAAGCTAGTTCGGAGTTATTGACTGGGCAACTTTCGTAACGGAGGTCAAGGGTTATTTGTGATGCATCGCCTCATAACATGTACATTTTGTGTGTAGCGTGCATACACTCTTGTAAAAATTAGCAAGAACGTCACCGAAATTTAACCATATTTT
>JAODAF010039007.1:0-11776 GCA_027574765.1 Molpadia intermedia
AGGTTCACGGTTAGTAGCGGTAAACTGGTGACTGGAAATGTCGCTACTAAGCGTATCGGCATGCATTTCCACATTTCACCACAATCAGAAATTATGATTTTATTTGCAGATTTTTTGGAGTGTTGCGAACTCATGAATTTCATCCACTATATCTGATACAATCACGCGGGTATCATCATATGCACCACGGCATTTTCGCCATAAACGTTTTTTAAGTCTTGAAAGGTGGTGTTTCATCGCGAGGTTGCAAATGAACATGGATTGAATGCAAGACTTGTCTCCAGAATACATGTAGGCAAATACACAATAGTAGACTGACCAGGGTGTTAATTCCATCATACCTATTGCCAATTAGGGGTTGCCTGATTCAAATTGAATAAGAGCTACCAGAAAATACCAACTCGCCCATTACAATCAAGGAGGTTTGGAAGTTCTTTAAAGTTCATGTTGTAATGTGACGAAGCGAAGCTGTATGATCTCAATGTTTGTCTTCTCTGCAATATTCACTTCTGAACTATTCGCTTGGGAATGATGCGATTTATATTCCGTCCTGGTGTAAAGGCTGCTATCATGCCCATCTTGTGAAATATTCCTTTACTGTCAATGGTTACAATATTATGGTTATCATTGTTTCCAAAAGCAAGGTTGTTTCTACCAAATCAACGTACCGTATTCATCTAACACATCTGAAGCAACACAATCGTCGGCATTGTCTTCAGGTCGTACCAGGTACCAGGTACCACTTCCCCATATATGCACACTAACCGTTAATTTAGTTTTATCTTAACAAATGTGCCATTTATTAAATATTTTATTTGTTTTTGGCGACTAAAGGCTCCAAAATTCCTACAAAATTAAAAATACTACAATCATGCAGTGCAAATGCAATCTATGGTAAAAGGTAATGAACTCATGCTTTCAAAGCAAATTGTTAACATTGGAATAATAGCAGTATCCGCATACATACATTTTTTATGACGGCGTCATATATCTAAAGGAATGCATATTCATTGTTAAGTTCAGTGGCTCTTATCAAACCAAACATAAAACGCGAATAGATTATAAGTTTTTGAGTTTAGAATAGATTTTTTTCGCATGACATAGCGGTTGTATTGTTCTGTCTATTCACACATCGAACTACGGCACTATTCAAAACAGTTCTGTGAACAGAAATGATGTAGATAACATACTGTTAGAACATGCTCGTATAAACTACCTTGATCGTGGGTGAATTGCTTGGTAAGTTATATTTTGCTTCATTTAGGAGTACATGATAATATACTGTGTGTTATGTTATGGAATATACAAAATATATGATTATATGGCTTAGTATTTTAGCATCGAAACCCATGATATGATGAAGAAATCCAAAAGCATGGTTTAGAAATTCATGGTTTAGCATGGCTTAAGAAAGCTTGCATGCATGTGCAGTTGGCGCAAGCTATGAAGATTGCGACAATAATCGCAAGACCTTCCAAGTACACAGATTACGAGAAATTTGAACAAACTAGAACACTGTAGTGTTACCAATAATAGTAGTTAATGCAGGTAATCTTCATCCTAATAGGAGTATTAATATAAGGAGTTGTTACCGGTGTGATTCAAAAAAATCAGAGGGCGCATGAATGTAAACATTCAAAAATTAATATGTTTCAATTGTAATATCAAAGGGCACTTAGCCGTGGTTTGTTGTGAAACTAAACATGACTAAAAGAGTCCTGAGTGTTTCTGATGATCAACCAATGTTTTATGCTGAGTATGATACGTATGTACTATGTCTCATGAATATTAATTAAACTCTTAAAATGCAACTAAAAGTCAGAATGTATTAATACTTGGTTGTTGAGTGAGAGTGGGTGATATGTTTTAATATTTGATATTGTGTATATCTATGAGGGATTGAGATTAACCTAATTTTGCTGATAATAGCTTGTAATCATGATAACTCAGCAACACGAAGTTGAATTGAACCCATACATTGTATATACGTGCATTATAGTGAGTTCATGAACCCTATTGTTTTTGGTACTAATTAATCTCATGAATATTAATGAGGTAATGAGATCAAAAGTGAAAAGCTTGAGAGAGCCATAACTCTCTATACGAACGTCATACTTTATTGTTTTTGCTTTTGGATGAGTTGATATAATTCCATTTCTGGTGTTGATAAGTGATAAATGAAGATCTACTCATAATTGAGTCTATAGTTCATTTTAACTGTGGGGATGCACTTAGCAAATATTACACTCCTTATTAACAATGTGGCTGAGTTATCGTAAGTGCAATGTGTATAGTATCATTGCAAAAATTTATCCTATGCAGAAAGTCAAATCTATTGGATCGTTCTAACAATGGCTCAGTATTAAACATTAATTTGAGTGTATTCCATTTGTCCAAGAAGATGGTGACTTTCTAGTTAGGGATTAAAAATAACTGAACGCAAACAAGCCCCCTCTTCGTTGCATTACTACTAACGTTACTGTAGGCTACTACTGTGTATTAAATAGCCTGTAGGTCAACATGTAACAAACAAGTAAAACAACTATGCACATTGCATATATTCATAGTTGATGTTTCTATACTGAAGCTTGTGTAACTTGAGTAACTCTTATTACCGATAGTTAGAAATTATTCATCATTGGTGGCGGTTACATAAGATTTGATCTTATGCATATTTATGAGGGGTTGTTGTTTTGGCACTCATCTCATGAATAGTAATCGGGTCACGGGGTCAAACATGAACATTTTAAAGTGCCAATAACTCTGTAACTGATAGTCAGATTTTATGCATATATTCGGTATGTCGTAGTTGGTTGATTGCTGGTATATGATTTATATATGTTCAATTTGAGCATATGCATATTTATGAGCGGGTTAGCCGGTTAGGCTTAACAACCATTTTGCTGACAATAATGTTTGTAAATAAATAAATGGCTGTGGTCATTGTATCAGATATGACAACACTTTCCTCATGTTACCTACCAACAACGAAGAGTACATTTAATTTTAGTAGTAACTCAACAACGATAAAATGGATTGAAGTCACAGTTGGTATATAAATGTGCTATAATAAGCCAATGACCAACTTGGTTTGCTAAGCTTATTGTATATTAATGAGGTCACAGGGTCAAACATGAACATTTTATAGTCGATGTGTGTTCAATTTTATATTACGCCTAGTTATGGGGAGACTGGGCTTGTTTGTTACATCATAGTACATAATTACTCAACAACAAGTTTAATTGAAATCATAAATAGCAACGGTATATAGACATGCTATAGTGAGTGAGCGGAGTATCTGGCAGAATTGAGAAAGTTATCTAGCATGTGCAAGTTTGGATCATTCTTAAATGAAACGTTGTCAGATCAATTTGTTTGTGTTGTGGAATTTATGATACAAATATTCAGAAGCGGTTGTTCTCGGAAGACGACGATTTGAAATTGCGAAGAACGCAGCCATAATAGGTCCATTCTACTTCCAAGCATTTACTAAATCATTCACAGGCCCAAGGAGAAAATTCAATGTCCTTGCTGTGGGAGATGTGGACATTATAAAAGTGAATGTCGCATGAAGAACTATAGGTGTAATGGTTGTGACCGTGTTGGACATTTACAAATTGTCGACAAAAGCGTGACGCATGTAGGCAAAGTAAAGAAAATTTAAGCAAGCCTAAGAGAAATAAAAGAAGTCCAAGAGTTAAAAACGTTAGGAATTATTATGATGTTGAAAATGTCTTCCTCAAGTATTATTCAATCAGTAAAATCAGACAGTGATGATAATTTAACCGTGTATTATGTGCACATGGTAGTGTCTGCTAATCCTATTGAAGTCGATGTTAAAATTGAGCAATAGAAAATGGCAATGGAGTTAGATACTGGGGCTGCCATTTCGTTAATTCCTCATAAAATGTATGCTGAAACACTAGAGCAAAATGCTAACTTAAAGCCTACCAAGGTGGTGCTTTGGTATAAAAAGAAACTCCCATTGTATATACGGTAATTCAGGGAAATAGTCCGGGCCTTGCTCAGTGAATACGAATATGACATTATCTAGACTTCCAAAACTGACTTATGCAGTTTCAGAAATTAAACATTTACGCTATATGGCTGGCCAGTTGAAATGTGTGTTGGCCCAGAAATACTGCCATAACTCAAGAAAAAAGATGAATGCTCTGTCGAAAGTAATTGTTTATTTTGGCGGTACGAGTAATCATACCATCCATACTTCCATACATGCATGTATATTGGCCAGGGCTAGACAAAAGTCGTGGGTCCCTTTTAGGACTCATGTTCCTATTAGTAGTCAACAACAACTACTCAAACCATCTCGGAATTAAGGAGTATGTTTGCCAGATTTGGGTTACCAAATGAGCCAGTGTCTGATAATGGCCCTCAGTTTATTGCCGGGGAATTTAGGATTTTCCTAAGGGAAATGGTGTAAGGCACACAAAGTCTGCTCTAAAACACCCAGCTTCCAATGGCGAAGTTGAACGATTTGTGAGAACATTTAAACTAGCCAAGTTGCTAGTTTAATTTGGTAAAGTTAAAATTGACAGCTTTTTGATATCATACAGGACTATTCATCACTCGCTTACAAGCGAAAGCCCAGCTAAACTATTTCTAAAGAGAGAGAGAGAGAGAGAGTTGTCTACGAGATTGACTTTGGTTAGACCAGATTTAGTTCAAACCCTGTCTCAAAAGCAACCACAGTCATTACCAACAATATATTTATCTGTGGGGGAAAAGGTCATGGTACTTGATTTCAGAAAGTATTGAGAGAAATGGGTAGATGGTATTGTGTCAGAGAGTTTAGGGAAAGTTACATATCTCGTACAGGTAGACGATCAAATTAGATCAGTTTCCCGCTTTAATCCAACAGTCGTTAGCCACCCTATGTATACATACGACACTGCGAAAAGTTCTCTGGATATCTGATTTAACTTTCTTATGCCATTGACAGCGATGGTTTAATTCCCACTCACCGTAAAGAGTCGACTTGAAAAAAGGAGAAATTGTAGAATATGTCATTAGCGCCATCAAGTGTGACAGTAAAACGACCATGTTTTACGCGACATTGTTAATAAAGGGTGGTGGTCAGAGGTCATATTGGATCACTCGGGACCTGTATCTTTCGTTATTAAGTTGGAGACTGACCGTTTGGTTCGACGTCATCAATATCACTAGCGCCGTACCACAACAAGGCCTAAACAGAACACAAAAAGGTACAAAACGTACCATATTCACAACAACATGTACCTATTTCCCAATAAGCATGAAATACAAAAACCAGAAACGCGTTGTTCTCAACAAACCATTAAACCACGTGATAGTTTAGACTTGTAGTAGTTACAAAATAATCATCTTAAGTTTCTGAGGGCAGAATAATCACAGATGTAGTACTGATTATGAGTTGAGTCATCATGGTAGTCTGACTCTGTAAATTTGTTCTTATTTTTATTTTTGAACGTTTATTACTAAAAAGTAAGGAGGGAGGAATGTAAGAAACAAGAGCTATATTCAATATGTATAAGTGAGTATAAGTATGTATGTGACTCGAGATCACAATAATAAACAAGTAGAGTAGGAATACAAATTACTTCTATTTCTCGGCCTCCCTGGTTATCACCCACTGTTTTATTTTTATTTTAGAGAGCGGAACATTTGTGACACAACTTGAAAACCATTACACATAGCAACTGTAACAGCTTTCTTGGATTAGACAGACATCTATCGTGTTGTGTTTAATACACACTTGTTCTTCCTATGCTATGATTGTCACGTCTTGTGAGTCGAGCATTATCTCTGCAGAGGAATGTTGTGCTATACGTAAGTACATACTTCAAGTTTGTCTCGTTTTACTAACTAGATATAGAAATCATTTACCAGAAGTAGCCTGCATTGAACAATTTGTATCGCGAGGCACAAAGGACGTGTCCTCGGGTCTCGTGGGTTGACTGAACATGGTGTATTGAAACATTCGAATAAATGTCTTGGAAGTCGCGGGTTTAAGTGGCCGAGTCGAATAGTAGAAACCCATTCACCTTGCACAGACGGAATGTCTGTGTTAATTGCTATCCGAGAAACTTTTTTATTTTGCGTAATTGGTATTTACTTAATATGAATTCACAGTTTATACTCACGCACCACAAAAATAGTTAAGTACCTTAGGCAAGCTCAAAGGCTACCATGCAGCAAACATGAAAACGTCGGCTAATATTTTAAAAATGTATTGGCAGTGGCGCAAAAGCCACATAGCCAGAGGCGCAGAATTGCGCTGGCGCCCCCTCAAAGAATCCATTATAAATATGTATATTATTCGAAAAACGAAGTGGACAAGGACAAAGAATATTGATTATAGACTACCGTATACACATATCATATTTGCCGACATAGTTACGGCGTCGCATGTAAGTGGAGGCGGTCTGATAGGAAAATTCACTCCGGGCATTCTAACATAGCTTCCTTGGGCAAGGTGGATGCATATCTGGCATCGACTTTTACCACAACCCGTGTTGCCTGTGTTACAGTGTTAGATGGTTCAGTGTGGTGGAGATTAGATGCAGTGAGTATATAGGGATCTCAAATATGGTTGGCGTAACGCAAGGGGAGGTATCCTGAATGATTCACCCAGTGTTATATCATCTCTAAGAGACCTAACTTTCTTTTGTTATAATGTAAATACATAGGTTTATAGTTTGCAGATGTGGTTTAATTACAAAATATGAGAAAGTTTGATTTTGACATCCAAGAAGGTTATATAAATTTTGGATTTCTGAAAGGTAAGCTTAATATTGTTGAAATAATATTGTTAAAATTGTTGACATGTGCCAGGAATGATCGAAGCATCATGCGGCCATATGACGAAAATGTCATAGATGTATCTGTGATTGTAAAACGGAAAAGGGAAAGCATTTCTTGCTCAACACTGTACATGAAGATGTTAGCATAACTAGGGGCCATGTTAGTACACATTGCTGTACCGTTATTTTGTACATAAATTGGTTGTTTAGAATAAAATATAAGATAGGACCCATGTCATCAGCTAATTATTTATGTAGAAATTTATGACAGGCTGACCGTCTCGTCATGAGGGATATTGGTGCATATCGTTCTGGATCTTCGATAGCCTATATATCTGATCATATTTTAATCATACGTGCTCTCGAATCTTTCTTTTGAATTTTGTGTTATAGCCATAGTGTCGATCCAGAATGTAACGATTAACTACCATGTAATAGCTACCGGGAATAGAACGAATCCTTGGCGACTTGACGCTAAAATTAATTGGGAACCCCCTTCTGATAACGGTAAGTTCCGATTACCGATAAACACACTGCAACACATGGTAATATCAATATATGTTTTCCCAAAGTTTATTTTAAGCTTTCAATAATAACTTAGCCACATGCATTTGGCTACATACAGTGAAGTTAAGCTTGATACATTTATTTACAACAATTATCTAATATCAATTAATACTTAAACTTGGAGAATGAGCAATGAGCACATTTGGTAAACTTTTTACCATCTCGCTGTGGGTTTCCTAAAACCCTTCATTGTGATTGGAAAGTTTGCATCACATGATCATCGTTATTTTGCAATAAACAGTCAGAACATTCTTCCTCTTAATAACAACTCCAAATCAAACCATGTCAGTCACTGGCTCCAACAATTAATCAATTAATATAACAATATAAGTGTAGTATTAGGCCTATATAAATATACAGTTAAATACCATATGTAAGGCTGATTATCTTTTAAACAAGTTTCAGTTTAAAGAGCTTCATTGACAAGAAGTTGTAAAAGGAAATCACACAGGGGTCTAACCAACATTTATACTGTCGTTTTAACGAAAGCGATCCACAAACTAAGCACACTTTTTGACCTTTCACCTCTGGATAATGTTATCAGGTTCAAATTGTGCAAACATATTTATTGGAGGTATCTATTGAAACTTAGGCGCACACTACGTTAAATATACGGTATCAGGCGATACATATAGCTTGTACGGCAATTACTGTAAAATGTGTAACACCGTGCATCAGTAAGAACTGTAAGGTATTATACCATTGTCATTCATGGTAAACCGGACACAGTAGTTAGTAACTCTTAACCTGGCCGTTCACATAACTATAACACTAACATGATTACAGTAACTACTGTGTCTGGTTTAACACATGTTATAATGACGTAACAGTGACGGTAATACCTTACAGTTTTTACTGATGCACGTTGTCACACCTTATACAGTAATTGCTGTACAAACCATGTGTATCGGGTAACGGTATGTACTTGCGTGAACAGGTGTGTGCGCAGTATTGCAACGTGCAACAAGAGGGCAATCCCCGGAGTTGCAGATCTTATCACTATCATCATTTTGACCTCTGATTTTGTGACCTTTGACCTTTATATGCAAATTAATATCAATAAGTGTTAGAATATATTGTACCAATGGTACCTGTGAAAATCCCATGCAAATCCAAGTTTTACACAAAAATGTGATTTTACATTATTTGACCTCTGACCTTTGACCTTGAATGTCTGCGAGACACCAAGTTATATCATAGGGTAACTACCTACCAAGTTTGAAGTTAATCGGATGAGCGGTTTAGGAGGAGTCCGCGACACAAGATTTGCCTTAAAATGGCATCATTTTGTACTAAAAAGGGTATTTGACCTCTGACCCCATGACCATTGACATTTATATGCAAATTAATATAAATAATTGTTAGAATGTATTGTACCAATGGTAACTGTGAAGGTCCCATGCAAATCCAATTTTACACAATTGAGATATGGCCAAAAATGTGATTTTACTTACATTATTTATTATCATCAATTCTTGTAGGTATCATATATATACAATAACATTTTAGTCAATACATATATAGTACAATATTTTGCGCTCTAAATAAAAAATACAATATAATTACTTAGAAAAGAGCTACCCAATTACGAAATGCTTCTTTATACATGTCGTCAGAAAAAGGTTTACATTTGCAAATTCTCTCCATTTGGAGAACATATTTAAACTTAGCAATGAATTCATTTACTGGTGGGCCAATGACTATGGTCAGTCAAATGTTTACTAATTGTATTCTGCTTAAGTGAAATGTGATTGATTGATTTTCAATTTTATTTAAGTGAAATTGATGGCCTATTTTCTTAATAAGTAGAATAGCTTTACAATTAATTGTATTTTATAAAGTAGAATGCGATTTTATATACTAAAATAAATATGATTACTTACTTATCAGTTTATATCATTGGTTAGAGTACTAATCATTAGTTTCAATTTTATTTAACTGGAAATGTATTTTACTTACATTAAAATGTATTTTACTTAAATTAAAATATATTTTACTTACATTAAAATGTATTTTACTTAAATTAAATGTATTACTTATGTGAAATTCTATTTTACTTGCTATAGTTCCCTTATTTGCGATGAAATAAATATTCAAAACTAACCACATTGTACAACCACCGATTAAACAGCTTAAGCTCTGATAATATTCATTTAGATATTCCAATCGGATGTTGATTCCAAGTGGATTTTCTAGGTAAATAGACAATTTTAGTTCGATTTGAGGACTGGAATTGCTTTTTTTGTTAGTATGCATGTCTCGCACTCGTATTATCCTGTGAGTATAGACTGTAGAATACTCGTCGTTTCTGTTTCATACATATTGTGCGTTCGAATTAATTAGTGTTACTCGAGTAACACTAATTAACTGGAAACCGTCGACACGTCATAAACACGTCACAACCCGAGAAAAAGGAACCAGCTCCGGTTCGGTTAATTGAATAGATGACGTAAATTATATATCATTGCAATAGGCTTACTAGCGAAAATAGCGACATACCGTATGATATAACACTGCGCTATGGCAAACAGTACACATAATTGTATCCGATTGCACGGAAGATGCGTTTAGTAGTTTAGTGGAAATTGAGTTTTAGGATTTACATGAAGCTAACTTATAGTAAATATGGCTAACATGTAAAAGAGGTCCGCTGTTTGTTGTGACCATGACACTTTGCATCTCGAGTTTCTTTTTCCTTTTTTCCTTGGACGAAGTTTATTGTTCTCCCCTTCTCCTTAAATAAAAAGGCTGTGAACCCCAAATGTGGCTTTACCCACCAACATTCAGGGACTGACTACGTGTCTGGTCCATTCGACGCACATGCCGCGTTAATTCGATGAACATCTGTCAAGCGCGTGATCAGCATGACGTTTTTACTCGAGTAACCGTTCGTGTTGTCTTTCTCAGCACGCATGCGCATTGGCATAAAAACAGTACTCGAGTCGAACGCAGACGTAGTGATTTATGACGTCACAGTTTGTTTTCTCCCGTCGTGAATCAATTTATATAACGACAATTGAAATATGACTCATGTTGTAAAAGGGCGTTGGGCATTATTAATAGCATATATATTGTTTTATGTTGATGTTTATCACAGTAGAAATAAAGTTTTTACTGGTACACAGATAAAACTGTGTTTTTATTATAGTATAAACAAACGACTGACCTACGTAAAGCTCTTCACCGCCCACACCATCAATTGTAAAAGTGTACGGTAATGGTTTCTAGAAGTGGAGTGTTTTTACTTCTAGCTGTTTTACGAGAATAACATGACATGGTTGTATGGTGGACCAATGACTATGGTCAGTCAAATGTTCAATAAATAAATTAGTCTTTGTTTATCGAGCGATACCGGTAATCAATGGATTACCAAAGACAGTATTGCGCCAGATAAACTTGGGTTAACTTTGTCAATGAATACGACGATTATGTAGGCATATATTATGCGTGTATACTATTTATAAAGAAATAAATTTGTAAATAAATAAAGTTCTCAACCTAAAATTAACATTTTTTCATTGATTATAGTAGGTCTACAGTGTTTAGCAGTAACATTCAGTTCTTATGATTACAATTTTTCAAAAGTGAAGCTTTGAAACCTAAATTTAACTTTAGCTTTGACTTCGCCTATACTATGTATATCAATCTCTTAAAGTTCTTGTTTGCATTTCAAAAGTTGCCTTCTATGCTAGACCCTACAGTACAGTAAATAGGATTAAATTTAAGATACTCCTGCATGCTTGCCTTTCGTACTTACCTTTCAAATGTCTCCTTATGTTCCTGCTCGCACACATGCATGCATGCTACGGATAAATGTTATTTGACAATGCCAAAACCTTGCTTGAAAGCCTATGGTTGCAGACGTTTCACTTACTCTGCTTCAAGTCTATGGAACCAGTTGCAAGACCATCTTCGAACTTGCTCAAATTTGAAAACTTTTAAGACTAAGTTAGCCTTTACTCATGTTCATATCATACTTATTGTTTTTCCTTTGTCAAGCACATTGGACAGGGACGTATTGCTTTCTGGATTGGCGCTATATAAGTCTTTATTATTATCATTAGGCTATATTATTATATCATCTGGATAGAAGACCACCCAAGCACCATAAAAACTGGTTATAGAAAAAAAAAATAGTTTTTAGTGTTTATTATGGGTTCTAAGCATTCTAAAGTAAAGAAAATACATAAATTATTTATGATTATTTCCCATTATTTCCCCACTGTGGGTATTATTTAACCAGACGGTATTTTCCACCCGGTATTTCCCGGCCCGGCATTTCCCGTGCAACCCTGGATTTTGGGCATTCAATGCCTTGGAATAGGCCTATATAAGATAATGACACTCAGTGTCATGTAATGATAGTCCAAAACCTTTAATATCCGCCATTTTGTTTTCAAGTTATGGTA
>JAODAF010039118.1:0-11776 GCA_027574765.1 Molpadia intermedia
CTGGAAAATTAGGAAGGAAGGTGATGGCCAGGACTGTTTTAGAAGAAGTTGCCAGATGCTAGATCGCGGTAATATACAAGGTAATAGTACACGCTGTAAATTGCCCCACACCGAACCTAAATTTTCAGTGCATAGGGGAATACTCGTTGCAATTGTCAATTTCAGTGCATAAGGGTATAGACTGCTTGCAATGTTCAGTGCATAGGGGTATATTGGGTGCAATTTTCAATGCATGGGGGCATACTGACCAGTTTCGAATACCCAGAAGTAAATTCTTTACCCCATGCATCCCCTAACAAAGAGTGTACAGTATGGCTACACTCTCTGCTTTGAAGCCCATAATGGAGTCACTTGTATATATGAGCTTTACAGAGTCTTCAATTGCTTTTGTGGGTTAGGGTACTTTCATGTACTTTCATGTTCTATAACTTTGTCTAATATTTTGTGGTAACAAAAAAACATCCAAGGTGATTACACTATGTTGGCCTTGAAAAACTGCCATAAAATATATATTATGTTCATAATATTTTGAAGACTTAAAAAATACTGGATGAATGATTTATACAGCCATTCACATTTCATGATGACAATAGCTCTCTGTTAACACATAGCAATACACTGTAATAGTGCTTCATATATGGATACCAGGTCAGGGACAGTTTGCCTGCAATGCAGCAATACAGACATCTTGGTTTTACAATGACAATGGCTATATTTCCATTATGGTTGCTCGAGTGCCTCTATGCACAATGTGGTTCCTTTCCAATTTTGAATTATCCACCACATAAAGTTGAAAATTCCCATAATAAAAAAATATGGTAACACAGACATATAATAAATGGAGGCAAGAATGGATTTATATAATGTGAGGTCCCAATGACACAGAATGCTTAGGAAGCCATTCTTAGGTTTTTATATGGGTCTGGGTTAGTACCTCAAGACCTAACCATGCCCCTTCCCATAATTTTATCAGTTTTCATTCACTTCCTTCACATTTTCTTTTCATTTTGGGGGCACTCTGTTAGATAATTTATTTCCCCCATGGGTACCTTTCATATGTACTTTGACTGTCAATACCTAGAAAGAGCATTAGTTACTTAGAAACCACAAGCATGTATCAGAATCAGTCAAGTGGGCAAATACCCATACTTTTAAGATGATGAAGTTGTAATGACACAATGTGAAATACCCCTCCTCCCCATTCACATTAGAATGAAACTGATGTAAAATGTCTCCTCATTAATGTTGAGATGACACAGCAGTTTGTTTATGATGGTAATCTATGTCGTGTCATTCTAATGTCCCACCAATGTTCCTTGAGATATATACAAGAGTATAGCCTTCTACTGGTATCAAGTACAAACCCTATAGCAATCCTTAGAAGCCTTGAATAAGTGCTGAACATGCTATAATACCTGATCTCCCATAATCCGTGGAATAGTTACTTTACTGTAATATTTATTATTATATCCCAGGTCCTGATAATGTATTTAGTAATGATTTTGTTTATAAAATCTCAGAAACATTTGGTGAAGTGAAAGTGGAACATCCTGAGGAAGGAGACTCCATTATTGCTAGGTCAACAGAATCATCCTGTCTTTGATATCTACGTGGTGTATAGCAATATGGTAGTGTGTACTTGGTTGTCATTCTACACAAACAGTTTGTGGGGCTTCGAGAATCTTCCCAAATCATCGATGAATGGTGTTATAACATCTATGACATGGTGTCGACATTGGTCAAATCATCGTAAACACTATGGAATAACATGTAGCATAGACACTTACATTGTGATGTGCATATTGGGGAGACCATATAGTTGTAGCAGTGACGGCCCAGTGATATGTGAAATGTGCTATTGCCAATTTCAGTAAAACTAGTTGGTCACTCCTCCAACACTCACATCTGCCGGATGAGGAAGTTAGAAACGGGATGGTATTGATTACACATCTGCCTTGAGAACCTCTGAACACTAGTCAAAAAGAGAAGGGTTGTAAAGAACTTGCTACTTGTTACCAGAAACAGATTGGGAGGGTGGGGAACTCAAAACCAAAGTAGTAGCCACTGGCTTTGTAAGCTGGCCGACAGGGAAATATTCAATTATTGCAATGATGTCATCAACGGTCTACACAAGCCACACAAGCCATTCTATTTCAAGATTTTCTGGTCGACCGTTGGTTCAGTTTCATATTCTGCTCCGTTACGGGAAGGTTGAATGCATCCATATATCTTACCTCCGGTTTTTGGCGGTCTTCTTTACCTTCAAGTGAATCACGGAACTACATCATTTAGCCTATAAACTGTACTGATATGGCTGTAGAGAATACATTGAACAATCATGAATGAAGAAGCCATATGTTTAAAATGGAAGTTTAATTAGTGTTTGGACACATTTAGCTACATATGGCACATTTCCTGGTGTAAATTTGCCTACAAAAATTCTCCCCTAAGGCTCACTGTTTGTACCTAGAAAATTTCTTTTAAAAATCCCCTCATCCAAAAAACAGCCCAAAACTGGCACAGAAAATTACATGAAATGATATAGTCGGTTCATCAAGGCCATATAGCAGAGGTCAGTGGGCTTAATAGAACCATGTACACCGTAGTTATTGCCATCTCAAGATATGGCTATATAACAAATATCTGGCTATATGTCTAATCATGATCATCATCAAATTATGACAAAAGGTTTGAAATTCCTTAGAATAATAGTAAGTATCTGACCTTACGCTCCACATGACCAAATTCAAAAGCTGGTTTATCAACTGGTTTAACTTTCATTTCTAATTCTATAGGACAACCTTTGATGTGAAAGCACTGAAAAAGTTATAAAAATGTTTCAAATTCCACCTGACATGTAATACTTCCCAGAGTCCAAAAGTGATGTTTTAAACCACAAAAATGATGAAAGCACTAGTATATCTTGTTAATGTTTAGTTATTTTAACAGCTAGCTGTGACATATCACAGGTTTCTAAATAATAATGAGATTTATATAGAGGGGGAGGGGGTACCCAGTAGGGTACCAATCAATTATTCCGTGGCCAATCCTGCGGATGTAGAGAGCAAGAATTTGTTTAATTATTATAGCATTTGTAGTTCTTAGATGCAAAATGATACAATCTCTCTGAAACCTTTGAAGTAAAATGTATGTTCAAGTATTTGCCATTGTTTCAAGCTTTCTGCAGTAAAAAACATTAATCTACCAGTATATGAAGGTGGAGGGGTGGAGGTTAGGCATTCTCCCGTACCCATAAATCTGCCACTCGCTAGTATTAATATCAGCTAGAGAGAGAATTGTAACATGGAGAAACTTTATTTTAAACATTTTTTTGATGACAGTTCATAAAAAAATATGCAGAAATTCTTCTGTATACAATATATAGCTCTATCCCTCCCACCCCCCCCCCCCCCCCCCACACACATTCAAAATTTCTCCAAATGTCCATCTTCAAATTTCATCTAGGCAATGGCCCAGTTGACAAACACAATGATGATGTTTAATAGTTTGTTGGGGGAGGGGGAATTGCTGGTCAAGTAGTGGCATGTCAGCACCGTTGAATATCTGAGCAGGGATTCTTGGCCTTGCTATCAGTAAGATTGATATCTTCTGTTACAAATAACCCTTTATGATCTGAGTATTATTCCCTCAGGCTACAGTTTTACAATTCATAATCCAGTAGATAGAATTGGGTTATATTCTAGAGGTTCAATTACCAGGTGTTTTGACATTAATATTTGCTGAAGGACTCCTGGGGACTCATATGATATGTCTGTGTTCTTCAAACAAGGAGTTAGCTGAATAATATTGGACAGCATATGGAATGATATACCAGTTTATTCATACTGTAGTTTATGAATCTTATTCACATCAGAGCTGTTCTAAAATAAGGAAATCATTAATTTTAACAGATAGGTATAGGTACGTGATGAATTTCACACATCATTTGACACATCATTGGGGCACGAGACTGATAAAATTGAGCGTTTAATTCAATTGTTCAATTTGAATTGTAGATCACGTAAAATGTGTCTGGAAAGTTAGAAATGCCTTGGGACATTGAAGAATTAAGTGGTCCACATTTCCATTTTATGTTTGAATACTGCATATAACGTGCACACATTAGTATGTAAACTAAATGGACTAGGATTCATATGTTACTGCATATTCAAACCTAGGGGAAACTTAGAGGAACCTTTTATTGAAGCTGTGGTGCTGAATTATCTTTCACATATTATTTCAAGTTGTCTGCCACTAACTCTTCCTGTATTGTGAAGCATGTAAGCCACTATAAATTGTAAGATATTCTTCCGGTGAGTTCCAACCTTCCCCTTAAAGAGAAAGAAGACTGCCCCAAATCTCACTTGGAAGGAGGTTTCACTTTCTTTCCTTTACCCACCCCTACTTGTAAACTGTATTACCCACCCCTATCTATAAACTATAGTTAACCACCATACCTATAAACTATATTTACCCACCCTACCTATAAACATTAGTTTACCCAACCCTATCTGTAAACACTAGTTTACCCACCCCTACCTGTAAAATATAGTTACCCATACTACCTATAAACATTAGTTTACCCACCCCTACCTGTAAATATAGTTACCCACCCCTATACCTATAAACTTTAATTAACACTGGGACATCCTACCTGTAACCTTTAGTTTACCAACCCCTACCTGTAAACTATAGTTACCCACCCTACCTATAAACATTAGTTTACCTATCCCTACCTGTAAATTGTAGTTACCCACTCCTACCTGTAAACTATAGTTACCCACCATACCTGTAAAATGTAGTTATACCCACCCTTACCCCTACCTATAAACTTTACTTTACCCACCCTACCTGTAACCTTTAGTTTACCCACCCCTACATATAAACTTCCTTCCTATGAGTTCGGGAGAGTCAACTTTAAAGTACTGTTGTGGTCCGGTTTATCAATTGATTGTGATGTTCTGAGGAAACAGGAAAGCATTACACCTAATGGAGTTTGCTAGATAGGACCCGAGCCTGCTGAATACATATCTCAGTATGAACATAGACTGAATACATTATAGCAGGTCTCGGTATGACTACGATGCTAGGGATGAACGACTACCAAGCTAATTGGACTTCTTGTTGAATGAAGATGATATCGGACATTGACCCTAGAACCTACAGTATGTCTGTTCCAAGTATTCCCAAACTTTCAATAGTCCAACATTTTGTTTTTGGATTTTGTGGCAGGGAAAGCAGATGGGTAGAGGGGGGAGGGGGGAGGTAGGTAAGGAGGGCATATATAATTATAAATCCCATAAAGTAAGTAAACAATCATACTAGCTTTTATAGAATATACACATGATAATCACTCAATATAGAATTAAGGAAATCAAATTTAGAAGTCACAAAATCATCCACAAGATTTTTATAATCAAGGAATTTTTACATAAGCCAAAGACAGTCCTCAGTCATGCATAAGACATGTCGATATCTTACTCTTCTCTAGATCTAAACAGTATGCTGTATTTTGTGTTGTGTTGGACAATGCTTCATCAGTCAAAATATCACCAGAGTAGAAGATGATATATTATGATTGGCCCTCCAAAAGAACCATACTGAACTCTTAACCAATCATCATGCTACGTTTGATCCTGTCACTCATTCGAACATCCAACGGTATATATTGGTTTTCGCATGCTCGAGTGGTTATCATGTGTATTCCAAAGCTAGGTGGATTGTTTACTTATGAGACCTAGTGTGTGTGCATTAATTGTATAAATCATGACAGGGTAAATACAAGTCGCAATTTCCTCAGGGTTCTACATGGCCAACGTCCACGACGCGGGAGTAGGCCAGAGACTGGTGGAAAGTTATCCATATTAATAAATTTCTATTTCCATGAATTATAACTATATAGTTGTAGGCTCAACTTAACAAATAATGTGAACCTAAGTTACAAGTCATGTTTTTAAATTAGCTTACATATCAACAAACTTCTCCTAGCAACGGCAAGCATTTCTTACTACCTAACCGAGAGAGATACACTCTCATATCAAAGTAAATCATCCTGCTGTGCTAACAATTTTAACTTCTAATCTAACTAGCCCCAGGCACATCTCATCAGGTCTGTACTTAAAGGAAAAATTCAATTTAAAATTTGAAACAATATATGAACGGGCGTTGATTTGATGCGAACATTTCTTGCTTCATGTTCATGATAGGCACATCTGTTAACAAGCGTATGGGGAGTATGGTCTATACAATGTGCAATATCAGTGAAAACAACAGATATATATGCAGTGGCGGAGAAGGAGGAGAGATTCACGTAAATCTCCAAACTGAGGTACATGTAGCTGCCTGGGTTTTTTGTCAGATACAAGAAAATGCACCGTGGTTGCTATGACGTCATCAAAAGCTTACGGATGCTGCGTTATGCCATGCTATTTCCAGATTTTGAGTGACGAGACTCTCAAAAGTGGAAACATGGACTCTCTAAAATCATGGACCAACAATACCCAGAATGGAAATGTTTATGAAAGATAGAGGACCAAGTGCTCCTTTAAACATAAAATAATGAAATCTGGATAATTTACAACAAAATTTGAAGAAACTATAGTCATAATTGTTTCTTGTTTATCTAAAATATATTTTGGAAAATGCTTCCAGCATGCCAGTCCAATCTGCACTAAATGTACAACTTATCTTTATAATTAACATCACGTCTTTTATCATCTGTCCATTAGTTTTCTTGGCTTGCATCAAGTTTCTGTTTAATTGCTCTATATCTAAGTAGTTTGGTCAATTGTCCAAAAAATTCAAGTTTTTAATCTTTGTGTAACTTCTGCTTCAGGTCACCGAAACATCAATCAAGATACTACTCCCTTAAAGCAACTTATTGTATGTCATGTTGAATAATGTGAAATATTTATAAATAAAATTAGTTATTTTGTGATGTATGGAGAGAGAGAAGCATGGGGGAATATGCCCCACCACTCTGACGCAAAACAATTATTAAAACAATAACATTTCAGAGAATATCATAAAATTTTGCCAAAGAATTTTTTTACCTACAAATGCATCTTCTAAAGCTATTTTCCATTCAATTTGGCCAGTTTTGCTTTCTATTTAATTCAACTTTGAGTGTGTTCACATGATCTTGCAACTTGATTAATCAGTGTGTGGGCTCACAATCACATATGAAGGCAGCCATCAGTCCCTCATATATTTGAAGAGATGAAGGGTCTTATGGAGAAGTAAATACAACAGACCTCCATACTCTGGTATCAGAAGAAACACCATCAAATTTTGAGAAGAAAAATCTTGTATTGGTATAATTTTCTTTAAATCTCGCCTTACTGCTTTAAAACCTCAATTGAGAATCAGTGATGAATCTAATACAAAGAATATGAAAGAGACTTGATGCGTTTATTTCACGTTTACAATTTTTTATGTCTATGATCAAAATGGCATTTGTTTACCAAACATATTGGAGTACAGAGAAAACTTACTTTGACAACACGTTCATCTGAGACATATACTGTGTTTGCCGCCTTCGTAGATTACAAATTAAATGCTGACAACTAAAACACTGCTAGGTGAAGCATGATATGATCAAAATTAATGTCACAAAAAGTAAAGTCTCCATATGATTGAGGTATATTGAGGTCTTTAAGCTAAGTTACTTTCATAATGGGATGGGAAAGGGAAGGGGTTAAAGGTGGGAGTAGGGAAGGGGTAGAGGTGGGTGACATCTCTCACCACTTTTTAATATTTTCCAAAGTTATGTCTATTCAAATAAGGTAATGTCCCCACTTTTCAAACTGGAATGGCGCCAATGACGGCAATACAACATCAGGTTCAGTGCCAGACAATTGTCAATTTGTATGCTAGCTACACATGTCCCACCACCCAATATTTCACTTTCCTGAGGATTTACAAATTTGAAAAGAGATAAATACAATTTTGTTGTGCTTGTCTATTGTGCCAATGGAATCGTGGATGTGCCACTGCATTAACAGTAGCCATCTTGAGGTCAGAGACCTGAGTTTTATAATAGAATACTTAGAAATGCTCTTTTGCATATTATGGCCAATAATGGCAACAAATTTATTGGTCTTATTGACAAATGATCAGAGACTTTTTGCAGATATTAACAGATGGACAGCTATTTTTGTTTATATAATTATTATTTTGATGGATTACAAATTTTTGCATATTATTGAATATTTTTAATATGATATTGGTATAATTTGTTGTGAATTAATGTTGGCAACTTTTAACACAGGAATATTATCTACAATCATGGTTCCAAACCGGGAGGATTCTCAGGGATAATAATTGGCCTTTTTCTGGGGATAAAATGGTGATTTCGGAAAAGTCATGATAACTATGAGATGTGAATGGGTATACTGATATTCAGAGCTCGAGGGTTAATTGTTCAAAAAGGGCTGAGATCCTCTCATCTAGAAAGATAATTTTCAGCTTCATCTAGGATCCCATCTAATCATAACCTTGCAGAATGAGAGGTTCACTATTAAACCTAAAGGTTAGGACTGTTACAATCGATAACAAATCAAGATTAACTCTTTTCCATATTAATCATATATATATGTCTGTTATGCACAGATTTTGTGATCATAACTATTTTACTAGCAAACTTCCAAAAATGATCATATCTGGACATGATAAATATTATGATTTTTTTCATGAAAACAACCACAGGATCAGTTAAACCAAGTCTGGTAATTAGAAATGGTATAATCTACAGTGTCCATGCAAACTAATTTGAGAAGCTGCATAGCCTAAGGCATTAACTAGAGAATTGAGACCCTCCATGAATAATTCATCAACAGTAAGCTAATTATGACTTGACCAGGAATATACTATCTACCCTGCATGGTCCAGTGGGTCAGACTTGCATTAAACATTAATAGAAACACATGAAAACCTTCCTTAAAATGAAATCTATTCAATTATGGAGAGTTTTTATCTTGAAATAATTACTATTAAACATACAACATACAAGAACTTGAAGAAAAGATATCCCAGACATGAATAATTTTATTCATGAAACCAACTGGGTCAAAGATTTCAGCCCAGTCTGGCAATTAAAGTATCAAATATTTCAATTGGGAGTGTGGTAATCTACAGAGTGTCCAAAACCTCTTGATAAGCCGCATAGCCTAAGTAAGGCATTACCTAGAGAATTGATACCATTCATGAATAATTCTTCAACAGTAGAGCTAATCAAAACTTTGACCAGGTTACTAATCTACCTGCATGGTCCAGTGGGTAAGACTTGCATTAAACGTTGAGAGAATACCGCTCAACCCCAACTAATGAACACTTTCGCTTCCTTAACGTCAAATCAACTGGAAACAGCTTTGTTCGAATCTCTCACTAGACCCTTAATCACCAGGGGATAATAATATATAACGTTAGTTCATAAAGTTAGATGTAATCCATCAGCTGTGAAGGAGGACATGCATGGATATAGGCAGGAAAATATAGTGCTGGTCACAAATTGGAAGAGACATCGCTTGTTAAGATACAGCGGAGACTAATTATCATATAGATACGATGGTACAGTGTTCAAATGATGGTGAGAGATATATCTATCTGAAGTTAAAATAAAGTTACCAAACAAAAGAACCCTTGTTTTTGTTTTTCGACTCTGGAGTTAAGAAAACTGATAGCCCAGAAAGAAGGCAACATTTTATGGGATGTAGTAACAGACTGTCTTGGGACTGAAGCTAAGGACAGTTTTTAAAGAATCTGTTAGAATGACAGATGTTTTGTTGCATATCAACATCTGAAAGAATCTGTGCAAATAATCAAAATCACCCTGATGGTGGTTGCAAATTGGATGGGTTGTCAATTATTAATTTTGTCAATTAGTATCTTTTGGTTAATTTTTGCTATGAGGGTATCACCTGGGCTCTTATTGGGTATGTGTTATCATTCTACAGTAGTACCAAAATATCAAAATACAGTTGGGATGCCCAGTCCTCTACTTTTTGTCTTTCAAAATTGAAGAGAGCCCTGATGTGGCCTACAGTATTATGTGTGTGTAATAATAATATTAATGAAACTTATATAGCGCAAATCCAGGAAGCAAAAAGTACCTGCTCAAGGCGCTTTACAAAGGAATTAACAATAATATGAACATGAATGAAGGTATTAAAGTCTTTAGAGAAATTTTAAAAGTGTTCAAATTTGAGCAAGTTCGAAGATGGTCTGACAACTGGTTGCATAGAATTAAAGTGAAACTTTTTGTATAGGGCCAATGAAGGGGTTAAGCTGGGCCTGAGTATAAGTACCAACTTGCCTTAAGAATAGCTAGAATTGAAACAATAATCTAACATCATCATGAACACTTAATGATTAGATGCTCTAAAATTCCCTGGAAATATCAACGTTTCAACTTTCTTATATATCAAAGTACAAAATAGCCCCAGGTATGTCTTATTGCTTAAGTTATGGTGCAGTTGAAAATCACCCAGGGATTTTTCAATTGAAAATTAACAAGACATAATAAAAAAAAACAATTAAACAAAACAACAAATATAGGGGATGTTGGAATTCAATTACATAAAGTAGTTTCATTCGATCTGGACAAGTTTGATCATTTTTATCTTGTGTTTAGCGAGTTTTTCAGGCCAAAATAGCCATGTCCTTTTTAGAATTTCAATAAAATGTGATAGTTTTAGTGAAGAGAGTAAAAAGTGCACAAGCCAATTGGGACTACAACCCACAACCTCCTGCTACACATATATGCCCCCCCATACCAATTCTACCCATGGCAGAGTTGTGTACTAAATGATAGGTACACACTACACCAACCAGGTGAACTTGTGTTGATTATATATACTGAAGAATTTGGACAATAATATCGGATTAAAGCACACTTAAGTGTTGGAATTAGGTAGTGTTTACCTTCTTAACAATAAAACAATCAACCAACCTTACTTGTTACAGTAGCTAGGAATTAAATTGGTGCTTTCACCTGAGTAAACAATACATATTGATATAGCGGTAAGATGGATTTTTGCCATCATTATGATTAACTACTGCCATCAGTCAATCATTTAGACATTACATATTTACTTGATCCAGTAGCTAGTAGGAATGAACTTAAAGAGGGGCATTCATCAGAGAAAACACTGCATAGCGTTAATTTGTTGAAGAGTATGAAGGCGACTCCTTCTTAACTCATCTAATATATATCTGTTTGGTACCACATTCTTCAATTATTCAATTATATCGAGAAAGGTTATAGTTTAGAAATTTTAACCATAAAATATCCCCAGTTCTGCCTGTTTGTTTGCATAAACCAAGGGTAGAGGTTCAATACCGTATCGGCTATTTCAATACTTTGTTATTCAAGGCATCTTATTTTCGTTCTTAAATCTTTTAATACTGAAACTGTCACAAATGGACAAATCTTGAAAATCAAATCTTGAACTTTCCATGCTGGAAAAGAGCATCATTTTGCAGCTAGGCACTTAATATGCAAACAAAATAATAACAAACAGGAAGGGTAACCCTCTACCAGGGCAAAGTGTCACCCCCTTACTAGCTGGTAAGATGCATGTTGAGCAGGATGTCCTGGATCGAGTCCCTGTGGGGCTGGTAGCTATTTACCATGGCAGATTCTTCACTCTGCTGGTTGTATACTGTACATAGTATAATATTAAAGAGCTGGAATAATTAAACAGGTAGTACCATTTGCATCTAAGCCCTCCCCCCCTTAAATATACAAACAAATCACAAGGCCTCACAACCCCCTTCC